>PVLD010003405.1:0-143325 GCA_004027595.1 Dinomys branickii
TCCTGTAGAACTTGTATTTGGTCTGCATTTAAGTGGAGGAGTAGGTCTTTAATTTAATACTCTTTTGCTTAGAGTGGCTCAGAGTCCAAGCACTAAAATGGATATCCCCAATCTGGCTAAAGTCTTTGGCCCTACTATAGTCGCCCACGCCGTGCCCAATCCAGACCCGATGACAATGCTACAAGACATTAAGCGTCAACCCAAGGTGGGTGCGTGTGCATGCATGTGTGCGTGCGTGCATGTGTGTGTCTGTGTGTGTAAACTTGAGCAGTGTGATAACACGAAAGCATGATGAAAAGTAAGCCTTGACCTTTGGATGTTTGCAAATATATCTGATGTTCTTTAGGTGGTAGAGCGCCTGCTTTTACTGCCCCTGGAGTACTGGAGTCAGTTCATGATCGTGGAGCAGGAGAACATTGACTGCCTGCATGTCATTGAAAACACAAATGCATTTTCAACTCCACAAACGCCAGATAGTAAAGGTCAGGCTTAAGTTGTGCTTCTTTGGGACCTTGTCTCTCTTTAGTCTCGATTATGTACTGTATTCCTTTCCCTGTCTTTTGTTTGTTTGTTTGTTTGTATTTTTGAAACAGGGTCGTCTCTCTATGCAGTTCAGGCTGGCCTTGAGCTCACTTTGTAGCCCAGGCTGGTCTTGAACTCCCAGTGATCCTCTTGCCTCAGCTTCCTGAGTGCTGGGATTACAGGTGTGCATCACCCTGCCTGGCCCACATACATTTTTCAAGAGATCATAGAATAACAGAAAAACAATTCTTATACAGTAAGTGAAATAAGAACAAATTATGTCTAAATTACTATTACCTACCTTTTTTTTTTTTTTCTTGGTGCTGGGAATCAAACTCAGGACCTTGCACTTGCCAGGCAGGCACTTGTGCCACTGAGCTTGATCCCCAGCCCCACCACCTTGATTTTTTAAAAGTTTTTTTTGCCTATGTTGTCACCAACAGTTTGTGTGCATAAGATGGTGTCATTCCAACTTCACTTGGAATGAAGACCCATTTTTTTCCATTAGTGCAAGCTCCTTTTGAAGGAAGCATATTGTTTCTCCTAATAAAAAAATTAAACGTTCAGATGTTGGGTTTGTGAAATTTGGTGTTTGAAAGTGGTGTAAGTCAGCAGCTGAGTGTCAGCTGTTCACTGAGTAGTCGCCTAAACGGTTCACCGAGTGCACCAGCATGTCACAAAATGATGGTGAAAATGACCTGTGAGACTTGCCTAGGGATTAACCCTCGCTCCTAAGTGCTCACAAGGTGGTAGGGTTAAAGCTGGACATTGCCAGGTGTGGCAGCACGTGCTTATAGTCCCGGCACTCAGGAGTCTGAGCCAGGAGGATCACCATAAGTTTGAGGCCAGCCTGGGCTACACAGTGAGTTCAAGGCCAGCCTGGACTATGTATTGAGACCCTGTCTCAAAACACAAAACAAACACTGGCCATCTTCAGGCTAGGGGTAATTCCCCCTCCCCCCTTTTAAAAAATATGTCTGAACTTTGTTTGAAGTGAGCTTACTGGGGCCTGTGACCACTCCTGAACACCAGCTTCTCAAGACTCCTTCTTCCAGCTCCCTGTCACAGAAAGTTCACTCCATTCTCTCCAGGAACACTCCCAGGTATGTATAGGAAATTGGCTTTCTTTGTAAACAACGTTTACTGCCTCCTTAGACTTCTTTCCTAGCATATTAGCTTACTGTAAGAGAAGCCAGACTGGGTCTTAGGCCAGCAGCTAGACTTTACAAAGACACTTGCAGCCATAGGTCCTCCTCCTAAGAAAGGGTCTGAGGGTCTTCACTACCCTCTCTCATTTCAGGTAAATAAGAGTGCCTTAAGGTGTTGTCTAGGACTTCCTAGTTTTACTCGATCATTTCAAATAGCATACTTGTGCTTCCATCATTTTTTACAGGATACTTTTCTTTCCAGTTTATTTTCTCTCTCTCTCTCTCTTTTTTTTTTTTTTTTAGGTTTGGTAGCAAAACCAAGTCTGCCACCAACCTAGGACGACAAGGCAAGTTTTTTGCTTCTCCGATGCTCAAGTGAAGTCACATCTGCCTGTTATTTGCCAGCATTACCAACTGCAAGAAGGGGCACGCACACCTGTGCTCTGTGCTCCGCAGCCTTCTGTGCTCATCACTGCTTTCAGCGTTCTCCAGGCCTTTAATCAAGCTTAATTATGCCTGAGGGTTTTATTAAACTATATATATCTCCCTTTCTTTCTCCTCCAGTAACATAACACCAGCATCTTGTGCTGGTTGTCATTTTGGGGCTTCTAGATTGGAGACATTACATGACTAAAGAGGTACTGCGGATTTGTTCCAAGTCTTTGGGGGTGGAGGGCACCCCTTTGGCCTAAAGCCAGATGCTGCTGGTGGAATGGCTTTTCACTTGTGTCCCTGAGAACTAATTTTCATGAAACAACGACAAATTGTATTTCTTTGGTAAGACTGACTTGTCTCAGGGTAGGAAGTGGGAGGGCAGGGTGAAGAAGGAATGTAAGAGGAGTAGTGTGGCTCTGCAGAATTTGGTATTTCCTTCTCCCCTTTAGGGCCTGAGCTGTAGTGTGAAGCCTTCACAAAGATGAGATAGGTGGAAGACAGAACTAGTGCTGGGAATGTGCTTAGCTTTAATTTGATTTGATTAGGTCTTAATAGTGTAAAGTGGCACAACCTTGTAAACGTGATACTACAACTAGTGTCTAATCTCTAGTGGACCTCTGCCTGGACTTTTGGGCTGATAGAGGTCAGAGCCACTTTGTTCTTCAAACTTGAATTCACTCTGACTGACCACCCGCTCCTTGTCCAGGGGAGCCCTGTTTCTAGTCAGCACGTTATCTGCGTGGCATCTCACTGATAATTAACAGTAGCTATAAAGGAAGATTATCAGTATTTCATGTGGCAAGAAAAGTCAGTCAAAAAAAGCGGGGGCCAGGATCACATCTCAGTGGGGCAGCAGCGCCTGCCTGGAAGCACGAGGTCCCAGGTCCTGCTTCAGTCCCCGAAAGTCATTTTTGTCTTTGCACTTTGGATGCTGAAATTTTTCTATGAAACATAGCTATAGCCACATAAGTGTGAGTATTTTCTGTTAGAATTATTCCCAGTGTCTGTAAAAATGGTTTTATTATTTCTGACTCATTAACCCTGTCTGTAAGACATCTATTTAGAGTAATATTTGGGGGAAAATAAATAAATAGCTTTTTCAAAGTGAATGTGAAGTTGGTTTTCTTGTCCTGGACAATGTGAGTTGGTTTTCTTGTCCTGGAAAGTAACTTCCAAATTATTTCCTGCTCCGTGGGCCCACCCTAGCCTGGCCACCTTCAGGAGTATGTTTCTTTTCTTTTCATTTATTTCTGTCTTTGCCCACATTGAAGTCCTAGATTTGTCCTATGACTGTTATCCTCTTGTTTGAAGAAAGCACTTCAAACAAAAAACAAACTCTAAACTTAGTCTTTGGAGACCACAATGGTGCAGATTAAAAAGGAAAAATATTGCCGCTGGCTGGCTGGCTGCCTGGAACATCCTTCACTGCTGGAAGTGACTCTGGAGTGAGCTGTGATGATTAACTGAGGGCACCTGTGCTTGGAACTCTGAAGCTGGTGAACAGAGTGTATCTGAGATTGAACGTAAACAGTTGCAGGCCTAATACGTAGCTGTGGAGAGAGGAAGCAACCTACTGGCTTTTTTCCCAGGAGGGGGCAGCTCTCACAGCAGGGCCCATCTGCCTCAGCAAATTGACCAAGGGTGCGTCCCACCACCCCGCACGCTCCTGCATACACAGCCTGCTAGGCTTTATGTTTTAAACTTGGTCCTCAATGCTGCATCTTTTCCTGTGTCTTTGCAAGCCTCCAACTGGCTTGAGTCCATATGTGCTGCTGTGTCACGCCTCCCCAAGGTGCATTTGCAGTCACCAGTGCAGGAGAAGTAAATGGGTTGTGCAGCGTTAGTTAAGGCAGAACTCGCCTGCGCAGGAACTGATGGCCCATTAGTGGGAAGGGGAGTGGCCCTGTGTGCCCCTGCGGGCAGCCAGTTGCTTATTTGGGGGCTAGTCTGAGGGATCTTAGCCGTGAAAATAATCCTGATATTAGCAAAGGGGGATATGTACCCTCTTTCGACAGTACTTCATGTGGAACAGCTTGGATTTCAAGGGCTTTTTTTTTTCTTTTAACTTTTTTTTTTTTATTTTAAAGACAAAAGAATGGAGACATATGAACCAGAATAAGCCATAAACAATACAGAAAATACAAAATTATACAGAATATAGTAGGGAATTACACTGGATGTTGTATTACATGTTATCTTCATATTAACACAAAAACATTAAAGAAAATACCAAATTATAGAGAAGATAGTAAGGAATTTGCACTGGATGCTGTATAATATAAAGTTATCTTCACTTCTGTTAATACAAAAACAATTGAGGAAATACAGAATTATAGAGAACACAGAAGGGGATTAGCTCTGGATGCTGTCCTACATAATGTTACCTTCACCTTTGTTACTCAGTTACACAGATGATGGGCCATTTGATCATTCAATTTTTCTCCTCCCTCATCTCCGTTGCCCTACCACTCAATCAGTCATCTTCCCTGTGATAATAACTGTACTCCTGGGTTTATCTATATCCTTGGACTCTCGCCTTGGGAAGAGATATAGCTGCCTCAGACTATACTATAACATACATGGGTATATACAAACTGCCATGGTCGGAGGTGGAAAAGCACATATGCTTACAGTGGACCACCTGGCTCCACCCCGTCGCCGTGCTATGGGTGGGGGCGGGTCCAGTCCGTGAGGTGCCCTCAGCAGGGCCCTCAGTAGAGCAGCCGCGGGGCCCTCAGCGGAGCAGCCACGGGGTTCAAGGGCTTTCTTAATTAAATTACTCTTCTCCAGTTTGCGGCCTGTGGAAAGGGGTCCAGTGTTTTTTTTTTTTTTTTTTTTTTTTTTGGCGGTACTGGGGATTGAACTCAGGACCCTGCGCCTGCTAGGCAGGCGCTTATTCCGCTGAGCTATATCCCCAGCCCGGGTCCAGTGGTTTGTGGTGGCAGTTCCCTCATCTCTTGCTCCTCTTTCTAACACTACCACTCACTCTGCCTTTGATGTACTTTCGCTTGCTAATAATGGCAATTTATGATCTTAATGTGCGAGCTTTGGATATAGCGCAGCCACACAGCACCTGCCTGGCAAGCTCAAGGTCCTGAATTTGATTCCAGGTACAGAAAAAAATGTTACTATTTACTTCTCAATCTGCAATGCTCCTGAATTTGATGTTTATATAACTAGGCAAGCATCATATGATTTGACTCAGCAGCAACAATTTGTGTTTATTATGGAGTATTTAAGTTTTTCCTTATGTAGGTGAATTCACTGGGGCTAGAGGTACATACCTGTAATCCCAGCTATTTAGGAGCCTGAGGTGGGAGATTGTACATTCTAGGCCAGACTAGGACATTTGGAGACTTAGCATAATCCTGTCTCAGAATAAAAAACAAAGGGCAGGGATATAGCTCAGTGCGAAGGCACACAGATTAATGTAAAGAGGGACTGAGGATGTAGCTCAGTGCTCCCTGGGTTCAAAGCCCATTACTTAAAAAAATGCTTGTCACAGTGGTATATGCCTGTAATCCTGGCACTCAAGAGGCTGAGGCAGGAGGATTGCTGGGGTTCAAGGCCGGCCTGGGCTACATAGTGAAAGCCTGTCTCAAAAATACCAAGAAAAAGGAGGATGAATTCTTCATTAAATGTAATAACAAAACTAGAAAGGATATGAGTTTTGATCAGAGGACATTAGGTTGTACAGTTAATTCACTAGGGGATAAAAGTCATTTTTGGTTATAAACCAAGCCTATGGCAATGAAAGGGTCTTGTATTTTTAAATTCTTGCTTAAATTATTGGGCAGCACAAAATCACATGGGAAGATGAGTGAGTACAGAAAGAAAACAGTTTTTTTTTCCTTTATGAAATACTCAGAATATATATATTTTTTAATCTTTTTGAGACAAGGTCTTGCTATGCAGTTCAGGCTGGCCTTGAGCTCACTTTGTAGCCCAGCTGGTCTCAAACTCAATAATCCTCCTACCTCAGCTTCTGAGTGCTGGGATTACAGGCATGTGCCACCACACTGGGCTGGAATAAATTTTGATTAAATAAATTTACAGTTGCTCAGTGTAGTGGTGCATGCCTGTAATCTCAGCAGGAGGCTGAGCCAGAAGGATCACTGTGAGTCTGAGGCCAACTTCCTGGTTATTTAAGGCCAACCTGAACTACATAGCAAGAACCTGTCTTGAACAAAAAGCAGCCAGGTATAGTGGCACACACCTGTAATCCCAGCACTGAGGCAGGAGGACCACCATGAATTCAGGGCCAGCTTGGGCTACGTAGCGAGACCCACTAAAAAAAGTTTACAGTTAAGTATTTATGGACGGTTAATGTATTCAATTGTGTAAACAGCACAGAATGCTGGGTAGTAATGTGGAAATGTCACCTGGCAAGTAAATGTGAAAGATGTATCAACAGGGCGTTACACAGAGTATGTATGTATCAGTGTCTGCAAAAACTCCCTGAACAGGACAGCCTCCACTCTAATTGACAGCGGGGCTGCATTTCCTGACACTGACCCGCTACCCCCAGAGGGATAACTTCCCACTATGTGGTGTGATCAAATACATGGTGTGATAAGATACTCGGTTAATACATTTTTTAAAAATTACAGTAAAAGAGAGATCACCATTAGTTCTTCCTCACTTCAGACATTCTTGTCACTTCTGAAGCAGTTCTGGAAGCTGCTTTTCACGAGTATCTAGTTGTGCTGCTGTGGCTTCCTCCGTCATCTCGGTCAGTTTGAAAGGGTTACTCTGGTAAGTCATTCTGACTTGGGGGAAGAGGTGGGAGTCCTACGGGACCATATGTGGTGGACGAGGACACCGTGTCCAAGCCCCTGCGTGGGCGGCACTCGGGCTGCCACGTTCCAGACTGTGCCTTGCGAGGACTTGAAGACTTCTGGGATGCATCAGGAAGCGGCAAGGACAATGGCATAAGTGTGTTCAAACCGAGGGAGATATTGTGAGGGACTCATGGCAGCATGTCTTTACTGTTGTCAACTTTAAAAATTTAAACATTTGGTCAGTGTTTTCATCATACCTCGTATACCAGAATGTGCCACCACACCTGGCAAGTATAGACTTTTTTGTTTTTTTGGTTTTTTTTGAGGCAGGGTCTCACTATGCAGTTCAGGCTGGCCTCGAACTTGAGCCGATCCTACCTCCACCTCCCAAGTGCTAGGATTACAGGCATGTGCCCCCATGCCCAACAGTGTAGACTTAAAAGCGGAAATTTGCTTTTGAGAGTGCATGGGTTCTGTACGTTACTGCTAGCCTTACCATATAACTCAGAGCACTGCCACAGTACCAGAGGTAACACTGTTTCATCAGAGTTGAAGGCTTTCTGGGATGGTGTCTTTCTCTTTAATCAACTTCAGTTCTGCTCCATCGTTGGCAGTGACAGCTTCTGTAGTACTTTTTATACTTTCAGTTCAAACCTGTTCCTAAACCTGTGTAGCACCCTTTACTTGAAAACAGCTTGGTGTCTAGTTTTGGGACCCCTTGCCGAAGTCTGCCTGTGGGCTCCGTGCTTGCTGCTGCGACCCGTTGCCATCAGCTGAACGCATTTTCTGTTCACATCTTCTGCCCATAAATTTGATGACTTCTGCACCTCTTGTTGAGGTGCTGGGATTTAACCCAAGGCCGCATGCGACGCAGGCAGCCTTCTTCGTAGTAACCACACGCTTTCAGCACATTTGCAGTTTGAGGTACAACAGCAAAACACTTTCTTCCATAATTTCATAGATTTGTTCTACTGTAGATCTTAGCAACTTCAGCATATAATTTTTTCTTTTATTAAGAACTTTCACCTTTTCATTTAGTCTGTTTGTTTTGAGCCAGGGTCTTGCTATGGCTTTAAACTCACTATGTGGCTCAGGCTGGCCTCAAACTTGAAGCAACTCTGCCTCAGCCTCCTGAGTGCTGGGATTATAGGCGTATGCCCCTATATCTGGCTTATCTTCTCATTTACAGGAAGCATTTTATGGCTTTTCTTTGACATCCAAATTGCTAGCCTGATTACTCCTTCATTTTGTGGCCATTGTAAGTAATATAAGAGTTACTTGAATGCAAGCACTATGACATTGTGACAGGCTGTCTGGTAATTGACTAACAGCATATACAGTGTGAACCTACTGGACAGAGTAAATGACTTATGTCACAGGCAGGACAGAACAGAATGGCATTACTTAGAATGGTACACAATTTAAAACTTAACAAGTTTTTACATTTTGCTGAAATGGCAATTTTCCATTTGATATTTTTGGACCATGGCTGACTATGGGTAACTGAAACCATGAAAAAACCATCAAGGAGAGGCCTGCTATAGTCACACATGTATGCGTGACCATATGCTTTTTTTTTTGAGACGGGGTCTTGCTATGTAGCTGGCCTCACACTTGCAGTAGTTCTCTTGCCCCAGCCTCACAAGCGCTGAGGTTATGGCCCGCACCACCATAACCAGCCCATATTATATATACACAGTACGTGACTTTCTGCTGGAAAAGTGTTCAGGGGATGCGGTGTTCTAGCTGGCACGCTGAGTGGTTTCCTTAACTGCGCCTTACCATCCCTAGGGGTCTCAGTATGAACGGACAGCTGTTGTGGAAGTCCAGGTTTGAGAAGCAAGGGTGGCCCAGAGTTCCGGGTCTAAGACAGCACGGTTGATAAGGAGGTTTTCGATCAATGTGCTTTGATATGATCTTGGAGATGACTCAGGTTTTCTCCACTGAAGTGAAAAGCTTAGGAGGCATGCAGGGTTGGGGCACGTTAGTATTGTGCTTTTTAGTGTAAACAGAGTTTGGGGAATGACCACTTAACCTAAGAACTTAGGGCAATTTTTTAAATATGCTTCCTGAAGCTGGTATATTTTGTAAATAAATGAAGGCGCCAGGCCAGGAGGTCCCTAACTTAGGTAATTTATGAAAACCTGGTTCTTAGAGCTGTATTTGTTGATGGTTTCTATTCATGAATTCAGGTAAAAGGTGCCTCCATGCCACCAGCAATAACCTTGTAGAGCATGAGTGCTTTTTCCTCTGCGTTTATGTGGGACAGGCGCGGAGGCAGCTTCTCAGCGACTCATAGTTGGAAGCAGGAATTTTCCCTTTTATCTGCCTTCTCCCTCCAGAACGCTCGCCCAGAACGCTCGCCAGGCTTCATTTGGCTTCATTGTTTTTATGCAGCAATATTCTCATATCTCACACAGCAGGGCCCCATCTGAGTGCAAGACTCAGACACATATGAATGGATATTTAAACTTCTAATAAGGCACTTCCCCGTTCCTACTGTATCTTCTCTGGTCATCACTGAAGATGGAATTAAGGACTCATTCTCCATAAAGCCTCTAGGAAATTCTGTAGGGTGATTTATCACATTCGGAGTGCTACCATTTATCACTTGATCTCACCTCAAGTGTGAATTGCCCCTGTAGGGTGTTCAGAGTGGCGATTTGGCACAGTCTGGTGTGCACTTTACCTGGGGTTGGGACCTGCCCATTCTGCCCTTAGTCTGGAGCTTAGCCGTGGTGCTCACTATTTAGACTTTAGCACTGTGGGACCTGTTAATAATGTCACGTTAGGTAGTAAAGCCTACAGCAGCCTTCCCTTAGATGCAATGTTATTTGTATCCCATCTTTTCTACAAAGTGAGCAAAGATAAAACGAAGTGAACAAAGCTGTAGAGATGGTCAGTCACGCACATTTCAGGAGTTCTCATTACTGAAAGAGCTTCTGTAAGTCACACCCGACCTAAAACCTGGATGTCCGCTCAGTTATGGATCCTCAGTGATGACCCACTGCCGGGGGCAGAATTTCCTAATGCTTGGGGTCGGCTGGTAGAATGGAGGACTTGGGTGTGGCAATGCGGGCTCCTGTGCAGAAGGGCGAGGATGAGCTAGGGTGAGCGCTTGACGTTGCTCCTGGTGGAAGTCTGTTCTCAGGCCGTGCATGTGCAGCCTGTGGCCTCTGAAGCCCAAAGCTGACAGGCAAGTCTGTGAGCCAAGCCGGCGGGCTGCTTCAAGGAATGTGTCAGCGGATTAGCTCGTTGGCTCCCCCTGAGTGGCATTAGCTCTCGCCGGTCTCATGCCCACCATCTGGCTTTGAGTGAGGAGTCTTCGAGTGAGCTCTCTTCAGCAGCCTGCTCTGTGCCAGGCTTCCTGAGGGCTGTTCAGCTCTCCCCCTCGCCAGCTCTTGGGCTCTGTGCTCTCCACGAAGGGCTCGGGAGTCTGTTGTGTCCACACAGACAAATACCTGGGATCAGAAGAACACTTTAGACGTCACGGGGTGGGGGGCATCAGCTTATAGAATTAGTCTGGGTGGTTAATGGCCTGAAGTCTTTTTGTTGTCAAAACTAACAAGTGACTCTGTCCTTAGGTGAGGTTTTAAAATGGAGTGCCTCCCACCACTCTCTCCTATGACAAAGAAGGCTCTCTGTGCTGGGAGATGACACAGTCTGCCCAGATTTTAGTGGCAAGAGAGACACAAGAGGGCTGGGAGTGTTTTCCTGGTCGGAAAGGTTCTGAGGTGGAGGGCCCTAAATGAGCCACCTCCCCTCCTGCCAGGGAGCTGGTTGCCTCCCCTCCTGGGCTGGCGTGCATTGGCCAGGGCTAAACGCCTGATGCTTCTGGACAGCATCCAGCCCCTTGGCACAGCAGCCACACTGTGGAGACAGCTGCTGGCATTAAAGGGCTAAGCCCTTTCCAGCTGCTTTGCTTTAACGGGAATCGGTCGCAGTCGGCGGCTTTACAGAGCTGTCCTGGCCGATTAGGGGGAAATGACTGGCCTGTGTCTTCGCCTGGCACCGCTCTGGAGGGCTGGGGAAGACAGCCGCTGGGGTGGGAGGCGGTTGGATAATGGTGTTGGGAATCTAGGCTGTTACCTCCTCAAAGTTGTGGTCCCAGCTTGTCATGGTTTGCATTTTGTTTTGCCTCTGTGAAAAAAGTGGGGTTCTCTTCAGTGGACCTCTTGGCACTGAGGAAGAAGAGGGGTTCCCAGGGAAGCTACCCTGGGCCCCTGAAAGCTGACACAGTGCGGCTGTATGGATTTAGAACAGGTGATCACAGGGGCCTCCTTCCCCTGAGAACAAGAGTTGAGCCCCTCCAACATGGTCCCCGCTTTGACCTTCCATTTTCTCTTTTGATTATTTCTGGATTTTAAAAGCCAAGATTTGAAAGAGGAACACTCTTTTCAATAATTACAAGATGTATTTTAAAGATAATATTATTAATATCGTCAAGACTTGGGACATCTTAAAATCAATGGTTCTTACAAGTGTAATGCAGTGGCAGGCTCAGTGGTGCATACCTATAACCCCTGCACTTGAGAAGGGTCACAGGTTCGAGGCCAGTTTGAGCTACATAGTAGTTCAAGGCCAGTCTAAGCTATAAAGCGAGACCCTGTCTCAAAAACCAAACACTTGTAATGTAGTGTTTGTTCTTAGTGATTTGCCTCATGAGATAGAGATGTATCTTCTTCTAGCCAGTGTCATTTGGATTGGAAGCGTTAAAAATGTTGGCTGGCCCAAATGTGCAGCCCAGGGAACCTGCTATTTTGCTGTGGTCCAGCAGGGAGCTCCAGTGGTAGAACATGTGTTTAGCATACACAAGACCCTGAATTTTATTCCCAACACCAAAAAAACAAAAGCAACCACAAAAAACCAGGGAGTTCCCTCAGGTCTGAGGAGAGTTGCTACAGAAAAAGCTGAGAAACGAAGACTCAACCCAGACACCTAGCATGGAGAAGCAGATGAGCAGTGTATAGCACAGGATTAAAATTTGTTCCAGTTGTGACTCCCACAGCCTTGACATGTGACCCCAGAATCAGGGAACAGAGTGCATCCCAGGGAGGGCAGGGACTAGCAGAAAAAAGGCTCAGGGTGTTAAGTTTGGCTAGGGAGTTGGAGTATTCACTGCGATTGGTTTGTCTAGTTTGGTCATGAAATCCAAGATATCAGAGGAAAGTCCTTCCTCTCTTAAAAGTGGAGGCCCAGGATTTGAGGAGCAACAGAAAAAGAAAGCCTAACTAGTAAAGTTAGGAAAACTGTTGCCTGCAATCCATAAGCATGTTAATAGCATAATTTGGTGTGAGAAGTGCTTCCTGTCCAGATGGTGACAGGTGCTCAGTGCTAGTGCAGATGTGGGTGAACAGTATGGTTCCTCCAAGCTCCCACCTCAAAAAAATGCCAGCCTTGGAGTTCATGACATAAAGCTGGAATTAGGTGTGAATATGGCAGCCAGAGAGGGCCCAGGAGCCATTCCCAGGCTAAGGAAGCACAGCCAACCTGTTGCTCTAGGATCAGACACCCCTGACCGCTCTGGACTGTGGACTGGGCTCTGGCCTGGCTCGGCTGTTTTCCACCTGCTCAAGGCGCTGGAGTGTGAATTCTTGGCCTCTGCCCGTCTCTGGCCTCTCCCTGTGGCTTTGGCAATCACTGTCCCTTCATCTACCTTAATCAGAGCTCTGAGGCATTGTTTTCCAGTTGCCCCTTTTCTGCCCATTAACTGCAGCCTATTAATTAGTGCCACTGGACTCCTGTAAAGCCCCTCCACTGACCACGCCTGGCCTCCGCAGCTTTTGCTAAGTCTGTGACAGCGCCTCGCGCCCTCTCCCTGAGAAGTGATTGCAGATCTTGGCCGGGCTGACCTCCTGCTGCAGCTGCCCGAGTGCCGCAGATTGGCCAGATGCTTCGTCCTGATTATCTCCTAACTTGTTCCTCCCTGTCTTCCGCTCTGACATAGCCGGGGCCTGGCTCTAAGGTGTAGGTTAAAAAACTTCTCTTACTATCAAGCTCTTCACCTTGGGCTGTGCTCTGCATTCCCTGGTCCTGCTCTGGGGCACAGAGCACAGTGCTTCGGGACCAGAGGGGCTGGAGGGAGCCCTGCTCCTGGTGGGTGGAGTCTGCCATCAAAACCACCACCGCGGGCTTGTTCTACATCCTTTGACTATTACAGATCACAGAGGCTTTGGTCTGTGCTACACTTAAACCTCCCTTTCCGGCTATTTAGCTTTTGTGTGAAATGACAAATTCTCAAAGCCCGGGTTCTTTTCACCTATTTGCAATCCCACCCAGCCTGCCTTTACCCTCAGTCCTTGAAACTCCTCCAGACTAAGTCCCCAGCTCGGATCCCACTCCAGCCCCACTTCCCTGCTCTGAGAATCTTATTTCTCTCTTATGTTTGATTCTTGAGTCCTCTTTCCCCTGGGATTCCACTTGCCCACCCTGCTTCCTGTAACACACACACACACACACACACACACACACACACACTCTCGCGTGCACACGCACATGCTCCATTGCCAAGTCTGGGATAGGGGAAGGACCTGATGCCTTCGTTAGTAATAGCCCTGGCCCTGAGTGGAAGCTGCAGGGAGAGCAGCCTTGATCAGATGAGATGGAATCTACTGTAACGACAAGGGTGCAACTATCAGTGACTAAGAACTGGCCACACGCCAGGCAGGTGCTAAACGCGTCATTCTCCCAGCAGCCTCTCAACTCTCCCCATTTTCCAGATAAAGAAACTGAGGCCCAGGATCCTCAAGTAACTTGCTCAAAGCACACATCTCTTACCTGCCTAAGCCCATGCCTTTAGGCTCCATTAACAACTCTACTGTGCTTATGTGGTCTTTTTGTGTGTGTGTGTATGGTACTGGGTATCGAACTCAGGACCTTGAGCTTGCCAAGCAAGCACTTATTCCACCGAGCTATATCTCCACCCAGCCCACTGTGGTCTTTTAATCTTGATGGCACAGAATCCCTTCTATCAAAATAATTTTCTTTCTTTCATTGGTTTGTTTTTTGTTTTTTTAGACAGGCTTTCCCTATGCATTTCAGGCTGGCCTTGAGCTCACTTTGTAGCCCAGACAGGCTTCAGACTCGAACTGATCCTCCTGCCTTAGCCTCCCCAGTGCTGGGATTACAGGCACGTGCCTCACCCCCAGGGAAAATGATTTTCTTTGGAAAGTAAGTCTCTGGATCACTGTGCTGCTCCTGCTTTTCTCTCAGCCCCAGGGGAAGGGATGTGTCCCAGAGCATAGCCGCTTTCTGGGCTTTTCCCCCCCTGCACATTTGGTCCCAGCTTAGGCCTGACCTCCTTATACCTGGAGGGGCCAAGTTAAAGATCAGCGGAAGGAGATGGGCAGCTTGAGAGCCTCTGCCAGCCAATTAGAAGCGACTGGCTAGGGTCTGAGCTCACATCATCTGCTCCCGCTAAGACAATCATCAACATGAAAGGCTAATTGTATTAATCACCAAGGCACCCACCCCAAGCCCCCCCCCTTTGGGAGAGTTATGAATTGCGATTGCAGATGGCTCCACTGATTGAAGGCAGTGCTCAGCAGGGAGAAGGGCCAGATCAGATTACACACCATTAATTAAAAACTTCCCCTGACAAAGGGGAGGAAGAGAATGCACACCAAGGGCCTGCCTGGCTGGGGCTCTGTCCTCCCTGTGGGGGTGGGCCGCTCCCCCGCCAGGCCCAGGGGCAGGCAGTGAGCCTACTTCCCCAGCCGGAACTGCTGAGATTCGGCTCACAAAGGCCAGACCGTCCGTCATCCAAACAGATGGTTGCTGTCCTATTAAAGGGCTCCAGAGAAGGAGAGGCTAACCTTCGGTTACCTACTCTGAGTCTAACCTTCAGTGCTCTTCAGCCTCTAACCTAATTCCATACTTTCAGGAGCTGACTACTGACCCTGGAGAAACATCAGTGAGAATAGCTGCCCACCTGTTGCTTCAGGAAACACCTTTGCAGGCTGGCTGTGGTGGCACAAGCATAATCCCAGCACTTGGGAGGCTGCGGCAGGAGGATCATGGAGAGTTGGAGACCAGCCTGGGCTACAAAGTGAGCTCAAGGCCAGGCTGAAACACCTTCAGCCTGTGAGTTCTGGGACAGAGGTCACAAAAACTGCTTCCGTGGGTGGAGACACAAATGTCTGGCCAGGGCCCTCTCCCCACCCCTGCCTGGAAGTAGACGCTTCTCGGCTGCTGTCATTTTGGCTCACTTGGAGCGGTAACTCTTGAATCTTCCGCCTCTTGATCAGTTACTGCCTTTCCTCGCTCCCCAGATGCCCAGCCTCAGTCATTCATTCATCAGACTTTTACTGAGTGCTCAGTGTGTGCTTGGCTCTGCGCATGCAGAGATAATTTGTCAAGGAGCTCAAGAGCCCACCGCAGGAACTCACCGCCCCTTCAGCCCATCTCCCTCTGCTGCAGCTCCTGAAGGCCCCCCTAGAGCCCTATTTTGGAAAATTCTTAGCTAGGAGCTGGGGAGAGGTTGGGGGTCTGTAGGACTGTGCTGGATGACCTCCACAAGTCGCTCATATCCTCTGTTCACATGTGCACGTGCGCACACATGCACGCACGCACGCATGCACGTGAGCGTACCTGCGCACACACAACTGTCCCTGCAAGAAAAGGGCATGGCAAGCCCCAGGCTCTTGAGATCACAAAGATGGATGACTGGGACCCAGCGTGGAGAGACGTGGAAAGCGCCCAGCACTGACAACAGTGCAGAACGTGGAGTGACTGCTGAGGCACCAGGGACTCAGCCACTGCCCTGGGCACTGGCTGGGCCTGTTCTCCCATCCTTGGAACGCTTGGGCACCCACCGCCGGCCCTTTGGGAGGCATCATGGAGAAGGACTGTCTTTTTTATGGATTTGGCTACTGTTTCTCAGGGTACCATGGTGATGGGCACCATAAAGATGAGAGGAACTGACTTATTGGCTTGTCTCTCCCTTCCAGGTCCCACCCCCACCCCCACTCTCAGCTGACCCAAGAGAGGAGGCAGGGCCCCTGTAAAAGTAAACATAACTAAGCAAATCTTGCTTTTCTCCGCTCCCTTCCCTCCTCCCTCCCATTACCAACAGCAATTGTATTCACACCCAGTAATTACAGTAACAGCAACAATAATCATCATTTATTGGGGTTGTTTTTCTAGCATTTTAAGTCCCCAAAGCATTTTCTAATCTCCTGTTTGCAGCAGTCCTGGAGGGAAGATTGTGCCCATTTTATAGCCGGGAAGCTGAGATCCAGCTAGGACTGCAAGTCATAGGCAGAGTGATTACAGCAGCCTTTAACAAACCAGTTCAGACTCCTTAGGCCTTTAGAGGCTCTGAATCTTGGACTGTTTCCTAGGTCCTTCCCACGTTCCCCTTGCCCCTAGGTCTCATTCCCCAGCTTTTCTAGGGAGCCTATGATGCTGAGGACGAGGCTGGAGAGGCTTCTTCTGGCCCAGGCCAGGAGCTGAGAGCAGAGAGGGGACTCCGGAGGTTGCTCCTGTCACAGGTGGTGGAGGGCCTGCCCTGAGACAAAGCTCCCTTCCTGTATCCTGCCCCTTTGCCAGCTGGGGGAAGTTCCCCTCGTCAGCTCGTCCCCAGGGTGGGCACCCCGGGAGCGTTGGGAGGAGCTAGAGATGAACAGCTCCGTCCTCAGGCAGCCCCCATTCTGATGGAACTACAGCCTCAGGCTGTCCGCAGCGCAGAGAATCCTTCGGAGGAGCCCAGGGGATTCTGGGAAGCCAGTCCCCTTTCTAAGGGCTCCCTAAGGTCCCCTGGTTAGGGTCCTAGATGAATGGTTTCCTGGGCTCTAACTCCCTCTCCCAAGATGAGGCTCTGGAGGACCAGGACTCCCACCGGGTCTGGGGGCTGGGACAAGGGACGCGCATAAGGACCAGCCCCTCTGTTCTGCCCCTTCGGAAACAAGAAGAGTCTAGGAAGAAGGAAACCAGACAGACTCACTCCAGGGTTTATTTCAGCTACAATTGTACAAGACGGGCATGTGCGGTGTGCCTATGACCCCACTACTCAGAAGGCTGAGGCAGGAGGGTGGTGAGTTCGAGGCCAGCCTATACAACTTGGCAGTACTTTATCTCAAAATAAAAAAAAACAAGTGTAGATGTAGCTCAGTAACGACGTACTTGCCTAGTGTGAGTGAGGCTCCTGGTTCCAGCTCCATTACAATTTTTACAAAGAGGAAGGAAACGTAACGCCAGGGATAAGGATTGGCACCCCCCAACCCAGCCCACACTGTTAGAACAAGAGACCAAGCCTCCTGGTCCTCCCTTCCAGGCCCCTCACCGGAAAAGCCAGGAGTCCAGTCCTACAAGGTGCGTTGCCGGCCCGCAGCGTTCCTGTCTGCGGGGCTGTGCTGGCTCACACGCTCACTTCTGTGTCCCCTGAGTTGGACCGGGAGTCTCCCTTCTCAGCCTCCATCTCTGCCTCTACGACTTTCTCCACCTCCATGGTGCCCACGAGGATGGCCAGTCTCTGGGCCAGAGTCTTGGTGTCGGGGAACAGGATAAAGTTGTAGATCAGCGAAGCCAGGACAGCCCCTGTCAGGGGGCCTACCCAGAAGATCTGAGGAGACAGGAGGACGCACCCAGGCGTGGGCTATCAGAATCGTAGAGTGGCTTCGGGATCCCGCCTACTTCCCTAGTGCTGGCTCAGTTCCCAAGGAGCTCAAACTGCCTCCGAGATGGGAAGCTGAGAACCATCTCCCGAGCCTCAAGATGAAGAGGCCTTGCCTTCCTGCCGCCAGGCCCCGGCTCGCAGCCCCGCAGGGCTCTCCTCACCATCTCCCGCTCTCTCTCACTTCCCCCATTTGAGCCAAGTTCTGGCTCTTGCTGCTTCTGTCTCTGGTGTGTCTATTTCTGTGTGTCTTTTTCCTTATTCAAGTTTGAAAAATTGGTCCAGCTGGAGAAAGTGAAGAAAGAAACAGCCAGAACAGAAAGCTTGGGCCAAGGCTGCAACTCCTGCCCTGGCCCATTTCCCCTAGTTCACTGGGTACCATGGGATACAAGAGACAGAAGTACAAGGAAGGACGTGCCCTGGCCTTCTGAGCTCCTGGGCCTCATGGCCTGGGGCTTGTCCTCCCAAGACCTGTGGCCCCCCAGTGGTGAATCCAATGGGTCTGGTGCCTCTGCCCAGGCCTCTCCCTTCCCCATGGCAGCCCGCAGAGGGTCTCACCCAGTGCACTGTGAACTTGCCAATGATGACTGCAGGACCGAAGGAGCGGGCTGGGTTCATGGAGCAGCCAGTGAAGTAGATCTGGGGAGCAAGTGCAGTGTCAGGGTGTGAAGCTTGAGCCCGGGAGGGGGCAGCCCTCTTCCCCCTGGCTCACAGCCCTGCTCCAGCCCACTTTACTGCCTCCTATCTTGGACATGGAGTACGGTGCACTATCTGCACCCCAAGGCATGAGGAGCTTAGGAAAGACATCTCCTGGTTGTTAGGGCCCCAAGAGTTCCCCAGGGAGGGCCCCAGTGTGTGCATGTGCATGGTGTCCCCTCTGCCTCTTACCCCAATGAGGTGGCCCAATGCCACAGAGGCCCCAATCATGGCGGCCGGGGAACCCAGGGTGTGACGGCTGTCCGTGGAGGCAAAGACACAGAGCACCAGCTGCAGGGTCAGAACCAGCTCCACTGCTACTGCCTGGCCAGTCGAGGTGCTGTTCTGGACCTTGGCAGAGGGGGTTATGCAGGAGTTGACACGGCTCTGCCGACAGGGTGGTGAACCCCCGGGTTCCCCTCACCCCAAGCTCCTTGTTCTCCACAGGAGTGCTTGGCGCCTCTCCTGCCCACGGACTGGCTGGGGCTAGTGACTCAGAAGTGGACAAGGGAGCTCAGCCTGGGAGGACAGGGAAGGGCCGAGGTCTCATGGATGCAGGAGTTTGCGGGTGGAATTCGCTGAAACCAGCCAGCAGGAGTGGAAGCAGGAGAGGTGGGGAAGGCGGCGGAGCAAAGACGGGGCAGGAACTGGGGAGGACCCCCGAGTGGGTCTGGGGCCTTGGGAAGCTGGGACGTGGGGGAGACGGGGGGGGGCAGAGGGCACAGGGTGCAGCGTGAGGAGGACCAAGAGCCAGCAGGAGCGCCTCCCTCCACCCACAGTTCCGGCATACGCCTGGCTAAGCCTGTGCCTAGATGTGGGTCCTGCTCCCTTCCGCGTCTGTCCCTCGCACACTCCTCGCTGTCCTGGCTAGGAGAAGCAGAGTCTGACTCCTCCGGCCCCAGGCCCGGCTGGGGACAGGTGTGGAGCACAGGGCTGGACGGTTGCCCCCTGCGTCCCCCTCCTCAGGTCTGGCCCTGCCCCCTTGCCCCTGACTGGACTCCCTCCTTGCACCTACCACATTGATTCCAAGGGTCCCTCGGACGTCTCCTGGGGTGACCCCGTAAAGCAGAGCAGCTCCCACGGTGGCCCCTGCCAGCTGGGCAGCTATGTAGGCCACAGCCCGGGGCAGGGAGATGTGGGAGGCCACGAGGAAGGCCATCGTCACAGCGGGGTTGGCATGGGCCCCACTGGTCTTCCAGGTGACCTGCACCGCCGTGGCCGTGGCCAGGTTGAAGGTGATGGCGATCTGCAGCACAGAGGGAAGTGCTGAGGGCCAGCGCAGGACGGAGCCCACACCAAAGAACACGTACAGCCCTGTGGCCAGGAACTCAGCAAACAGTGCTTTGCTCACTGCTGTCCAAACCCAGCACACCAGCGTGCTAGCCCTGCTCCACAGCCCTGGCTCCATGTCCTCACGCCTGCTGCCTTGGCTGTCACCTTTCCTTGAGCAGCCTCTCTCCTGTCTGTCCTGGTCTCTTGTCTGTGTAACTCTGCAGAGTAGAGGCCTCACCAACCCCGCCTGCAGCTCTGCCACCGCACTGCTGCCAAGAAAGGACCTGGCCACACTGGAGGACACCTGCTGCTGGTGGGTTATGCACTTGGGGGTGGGCAGAGGGCGCCCCGGGAGGGCTGGCGCTCATGTGCCTGCTTCCCTGAGCTCACCTGATGTAGGGGCAGATAAGGCGGTGTCCTTGGGAGCTGAGCTGGAACTACCCAGGAGGTTTTCCACACCACAACCAAGACTGACCGAGCGGCCTAACTCCTGCTACCCACAGCAGTCTCTGCTAGGGCTGCAGGCACAGGGGCCGACAGACAAGATCCTTCAGGCTCACGAGTCCAAGGCCCACATCCAGGGCTCCAGGTCTCCTGACCCCGTCTCCAAGCTCTGCCTCCAAATGGGCTGAGCCCGTTCTGCACCCCAGTAACTTTGAAATGAAGCTCTCACTTGCATTTCCACCTAAAATTGTGAATGTTGGCTTTACGGAGGCCGTGACCGTGGGAGGGTCGGGGGGCCGGTGGAGCCGCTCACCCTGTGCCAGACGCTGCACCTGGCACCAGGTCCCGCTACTGTCCCCCTCAAGAAGTCCCACCAGCCCTTCGCTTTCCTCTTTTCCCTTCCAGCATTACATCAAGGCATCTCGTCAAACACAGACCATGTCTTCCTAGGTATGGTGGTGCATGCCTGTAATCCCAGCTACTGGGGAGGCTGAGGCAGGAGGATCACAAGTTCAAAGCCAGCCTGGGCAATTTAGTGAGAACCTGTCTGAAAATGAAAAGGGCTGTGATGTAGTTCAGGGCCAGAGCACTAAGCTAGCATGTGTGGGTCCCATTCTTAGTAATGAAAAAGAGTTTTCGCTCACAGAAATCTTGTGCAGAGCTGTTGACATAATATCCACACCTGGGTACCCTGACCTTGTCCCTGGCCGTATCTACCTGACTGTAGATGTCTGCTGGTTGTCCTCAGGGCCTCAAATGCAGTTTGTCTCAAACTGAGATCCTCATCTCTCCTGCCCCCTCTTCCTGCTCTGTGTGTAGCCCCGGTGGCATCTGGGAGGCCCCTTGACCCTTCCCCTCCTCCCGTCCAGTAAAAGCACCAAGCCCTGCTGATTTCCGACCCTGCATCCATCTCCACAGCGCCCTCTTTCTGCCACCCGGCAGCCTTAGCCAGTCTCTGCTCACCCACTCTGCTCTAATCAGTTCTCCACACTGCAGCCCAGTGATCTTTCCAAAATGCAAATCTGATTCTGCTGCTCCTGCTGAAATCCCTGCACAGCCCCCACCCCACTGGAAGCCCTGCACCTGGCTCACAGCACTCTGGGATCTGCTCCTCCGGCCTCCCTGCCCCTCTACCGGCCTTCGTAGCCTTTGCCTCTGGCCTCCCTGCTGAACCAGGGCCTCTCCTCCAGGAGGGGGCCCTCCCCAATTCCTTGCTCAGCTCAGACGGCTCCCACCTGTCCCCAGGCTCAGGGCTCCTCTCCCGGGGGAGGACACCTCTGGACAGTTTCATACAGTGACACAGAGAGTCTCCGCAACAAGGCAGTGAAACCTCAGGGGGCAGAAGCCAGGTTCTGTTCACCTCTGCCTGCAGTGTCTTACACAGAAAGAGCATAGCAGGTGCTCAGAAGATAAATGGTGAATAAGGGAATGAAAGAAAATCTGAAGCTGGGTGTGGCAGCACATGCCTGTAATCCCAACTCTTGGGAGGCTGAGGCAGGAGGATCACTGCGAGTTCAGGACCAGCCAGGGCTACGTAAGTGAGCTCACGGCCCGCCTGAGCTGTATAGTGAGATCCTGTCTGAAAAAGACAAAAGAAAGAGAGGAAGGAAGGAAGAAAAGAAAGAAAGAAAGAAAGAGAGAGAGAGAGAGAGAGAGAGAGAGAGAGAGAGAGAGAGAAAGAAAGAAAGAAAGAAAGAAAGAAAGAAAGAAAGAAAGAAAGAAAGAAAGAAAGAAAGAAAGAAAGATCTGACCTCCTGGAGGCACATGACTTTCATAGTGTGGCGCCTAAGGCCTAGCACCTGTCCTCCCCTGCGACCACGCCCTCCAGCAGCCTCCAGGGGAACATCCTCTCTACACCAGAGGCTCTGCCATCTGCCTCTCCATCCCATGTCCGGAAAATCCCTCGCCCACCCCCTGTTCTTTCAGCCATCTTGGCTTCCCCCTTCCCTCTCCAGAGGACCTAGTGGCTTCCCAGCCTGCACATGCTCTGGCCAGTGCTCGCTCCCAGCTGTGCTCCCCATCCTGCCCCAGATGCACCGACTAGTCTCATTCTCCCCAACACTGCCCGGCCACATCTGCGCTGCCTGCAGGGAGCGGCTGGCCAGCCTCCCAGACTGTGGCCACAACCCACGGTCTCTGGCCTCAGAGGGTCACAGCTCTGCCCAGCAATCTTCCCCCGTCCCCGGGCACTTCTGTCCTCCACTCTTCCTCAGACCTCTCCCGTCCTCATGAGCACCCTGCTCCCTGGATCTCAGGCAGCAGAGTGCAACCCAGGCTGCCTCACCACCCAGAGAGCAGCTCGCAGGAGGCAGGCCCCGCCCGCTTCCTCTCAGCCTCTCCACCCAGCTTGCGGCCTGTGGGTGCAGGTACTGCTCCCCCTTCCACGCCCCCCCCCGCCGTAAGCCCATCTGCTCCCGGCTCTTCTCCCTCCTGAGGTGACAGCCTCCTGTGTGGGGGCCTCCACCCCCCAGATTGGACGCCACCTCTAAGCCCTAGCCTCTGTCCTGGACTCTAGGCCAGGGCAGCCGGGTACTCTCTGGCCGGGCCTCCTTGTCCTCCCCTGGCTTGGGGTGAGCAGGTCCTGCTTGCTGCGCAGGTCTGGGCCAAGCAGCACCCGCAGTCCCTGACTCGCCAGTAGGGGCAGGGGCGGCCCTTTCCCCCGGCAAGCCTGGCCCAGGGCCTCCTTCGGGCCCTACCTGGCCTGGGACAAGGTCCTTCCCCGTCCTCCGCAGGGCAGGAGGCCACTGGCCAAGGCTTGCCCCAGCTCTGGCTTTGCCTACCCCAGCCAGCACCTTCCTGGCCCCCGCCGGTCCTGGGCCCTGGAGCCCGGCTTCGAGCTCACTCGTGCCTGGAGGCCTTTGCAGTGCACACGCCTGGCTGGCTGGGGCTGGCTGGCGGCGGGAGTTCGGCCAGGCCCTCTCTGCTTGGGCACCATGGGGCAAGAGGCAAGGGGAAGCAGGAGGGGACCGGGAGAGGCGGAGAGGAAATGCAACAGGACCAGGAGGGAAAGAGTTCAAGGGGCTTCCGATCCCTGCAAAACAGGGAAAGCTTCGAAGTCTGATGTCCTCGCCCAGGGCCGGTGGAGGAGCTGAGCCTGCAAGAGCAGGGGAAGCAGATGTCAGAGACCTCTCCCCTGTCCACTCACCCAGGCGGCTGGGCTCACCTTCCTGGCGCCTTCTCTCTCTACCCTGCTGCCTTCCACCCGCGCCAGGCACGGCCTGGAGGCGCAGGGCGCGAGGGGGGAGAGGGAGAGCGCCTCCTACCGGAGGACATGGGCTCCTGCTCCGTTGTGTGCAGGTGGGGCAGAGGTGCAGCGAGGGCACCGAGCCTGTGCGTGCGCAGGGCTGGCTGCGCGCAGGCGTCTCTCTGAAGGCACGCGGAGCCAGGTTTCCGGTCTCCTTCCTGCGTGGCCCTGTGAGTGCGTGGTCGGGGAGGGCTGCTGTGCATCTGCACTCCGGAGTTAGGGCCTCTGAGCTGAGGGAAGGAGAGCGCACACCGAGGAGATGCGCGCGCTGGGGTACAGCTGAAGGTCACTGCAGCGGGGCGCCCCAGAACCGTGCGGGGTTAGTGTGCGTGTGCTCCGAAGTGCACGGATCTTTGGCAGCCCGCAGACCCGGCCGCGACGCCGGCTCTGACACGGGTGCGCAGCGCCCCCTGCTGGCCATGCAGCTCCGTCCCCTGCAGCTTGTCCGCCCAAAGCCCTTGTGTGACCCTTGCCCAAAGGCCGGCCAGGCATCTGCAGGAAACCCAAGACCTCTAACTCCCTCTGACAGGAAGGCTCCCACCCCGCGGGTCTGTTCCCCATGGAGCCACCATTCCCTCCGTCACGATGGACCGTGGATCCTGTCGGAGAAAGGAACAAAAGCCCCCGCGCTGGCGGGAGAAGGCGGCGTCCCAGTCACCACTGCGCCTGTACCTGAGTCTTCTGGAGCTCGGGGGTAGGTGCGGATGCGGGAGGGCTCTCCTCTCTTCGCACCTGCCTCGGGGTACTGGGGTGGGGTTACTAGGGTCAGGCCACTTCCCTGTGGCCCCTGGGAGCCCGAGCCGAGAGAGCCCTGTGCCCTCCGCCCCGTCCCCGCCCCCCACCGGCGTGGGGCCAGCCCCCGAGCCGGGAGCCCGGGCTGTGGATTCCAAGGACGAGGGCTCCCCCTGCTGGCCGGAGGGGTGCGCGCAGCCTGGCTCCCGGCCGCCGGGGGCCGGTCGCAGAAGTGGGGAGGTGAGGGTGGGCTGGCGGCGGGAGGGGGCTGGAGCGAGGGCTCCCCGGGCCCCGCGCGCACAACGGCCGCACAGCGTTCCCCGCGAGCCCGTGGGGCGGGCGGGCCGGGGCGCGGCTCCCGTCCCCGGATGTCTGGACACCTGCGGGATGCGGCTGGGGGTCCTCTCGGGCCAGCGGGGTGCGGAGCCTCCCTCGCCCTGGACCAGAGCGCCGGCAGGCCGCCGGCTCCTCCTCTTCCGAGGCGCGCTGAAGGTCGCGGGGAGAGATCCCCGCCCCAGACAGCCGGGAGCACAGCGCGGGAGCTGCCGGGAGGGCGGCAACACCGCGCAGCAGGAGCGCGCGCTGGGCTCCGACCGCACGGTGGGGCCGCCTGCGCGCACCGCGCTCGCCTCCGCCCTGCCCTGTCCTCCCCTCAGCAGCGCTCCTGTCGGCGCGTCCCGCTTCACAGATGCTGTAACTGAAGTCTGAGGGTTCGCGTTACCCAAGCTGCGCGGCAAGATCTGGACGTGGGTCACCGGCCCCAGGAGGACCGCCCGACTGTCCTGCTCACGCGCTCCGCCCTGGCCGTGCGCAGACCCAGCCGCTCCCCGCCCTCACCCGGCCCGCCCAGTGCCCTGGGAGGGGAGCGTGTTCCTCCCCGCTTCACAAGAGCCGGAGGCTCGGAGGGGCCAGAGAGGCTCCTGAGGGTGTCTGGGAGCAGGGGCGGCAGGCAAGGTGGGGGGAGAACGGATGCTACGCCGGGCAGAGGCAGAGGCGGGAACGCGGGGCAGGGAGAGGCCTGTGCCTGGGTAAGGGGTGCGGGAGCCGCTCCTCCCGAGACAGAGCCGCAGCGCGTCCCCTTTGCGACACGCTGAGGTGCAGAGAAGGGCGCCCAGGCTGCAGCCTCTGCACGGCAGAGCCTGTGATCACGCCCTCGGCATCTGAAGGGCTGTTCAGGTCTCCTTCACTTTGCCTGGTACCCTCTGGAGGCGCCAGGCCCTCCTCGAGTGGGGGGGGGGGCTTGACAGCGCTGAGGGGCAAGGGAGTGGCTGGGGCCTATGACTTGGGGAGGACCCGCGTTCTTGTGACCACTGCCGCCTCCTTCCTGGCTTCTAGTTCTATTTCTAAACGTGGCCATCTTTTCCAAAATCATAGAGTAGATTAAGTTTGTGAGCCAAGGTCCCATTGCACGCGGTCCTTCTCTGTCTCTCGGGCCCTCCCTGTCTCTCTCACCCTCTCAGCCTCCCTTGGCCTCGGCTCCCCTTTCTTTGCACAGAGAAGTTGTCTTGGGGTGTCTCTGTGCCCTGTGCAGACTACAGAGGACAGTGCAGTAACGAAGAAGAGAGGCGGTGGGCCAGAGAACCTCAGGGGGCTTCTGGGGAGAAACGGAGGCAGAACATGAGGATCAGTGTTTTATTGGGATCCCCATCCCGAACACCAGCAGCCCCGATCCAAGCATCCCTGTCCAAAAATAAATAAGGTGGCATTCAGGGGAACAGCCTGTCTCCCGCTGAGGCACGCTGGGGGGCCTGCGTTGGCCCCAGGACCTGGCTGTAGCTCTTGAAGGGTTGGGGAGGGTCGGGGAGCAGGCACAGCGACCCCTTTCTGGCCTGGCCAGGGCAGCACGTGAGCTTGGCACTGCCTGGCTAATTTCTGAGGTGTGACATGCCCGCAGCACGATCTTCCTTGTGCCAGAAAAACCTGGTTCCCACCAGAGCATCCCATCATGGACCCTGCTGCCCTCTCAAACTGTGCAGCCTGGGGAGCCGGCACCCCCTCCCCGGCCAAGGGAGCCGGCCGTGGGGAAGGAAGCTCTGCCGTCGTCCTTTTCCGCCTGTGATCTCTGCCCCGCCTGAGGCTGGTCAGTGGGCAGTCAGCTCTATGGTCTTCTTGCGCTCCTCACGCTGCTCCTCCCAGTCCTCCCCCAGCTCGTACGTGCCCCTGACGATGGCCACACGCTCGCCGAGGCTCAGGGAGTGCGGGGACAGCAGATAGAAGTAGAGAATGGAAGCCAGCACGGCCCCCACGATGGGGCCCACCCAGAACACCTGGAGAGACAGGGCGGCCACTGGAGGACGAGCGCCAGGCTGCAGGGCCACAACTCCAGCCTCCTGCCGGAGGGCAGACCCATGGGCCCTTGCAGGAGGTGGACACGTAGCCTTCCAGGCCTCCGAAGGAAAGATTTCTACCCACCCTGCGGACAGACATCCTGACCCCTGCACGATTCAGAGATCCGTATGGATCACAGACATGCAGAGGAGGCAGACAGATCCCACAGGGACAACCCCTCCTCTCCCGCTCTAAAGAGGGACAGGTAAACCCTCAGAAGGGACAGACCACAGATCCTCACAGACAGACAAGCTCTCCCCTGCACACAGACAGCCCTGGAAGAACGATCATGAGCTACAAACCGAGGTGACACTGCCCGGGGCGGGGTGGTCCACAGGAACCCCGCAGCACCCAGAAAGGCCGGTTGGCTTTCCTGGGCCATGGCCCGGTTTCCAAGCCTGAATTTCTGGGCAGTCAGAGGAGGGCTCAGACTTACCCAGTGTGTGGAGCTGAACCGTTTCATGACCACCGCGGGGCCGAAGGAGCGAGCTGGGTTCATGGAGCAGCCAGTGAAGTAAATCTGGATAGACCAGGAGCAGCAGTGAGGGGCCACATCCCCACCCCTCCCACGGGAGCTGGACTCTCTCAGGATCACGCAGAAGTCCAGGGGCTCAGCAAGGTTTCAAAAAATCTCTCGACTCCTAGGCTGCTGGCCTCTTTCTCCACAGACCCTGCTGTCCACTCAACCATGGACCCTGCCCGTGTCTTCCTCTCTCCCCACCCCTGCCCCTGTCTCCGCAGTCCAGAAGTTCTGGCGGGAGCTCCTCTGGGGCCCAGCAGGGCCGGGGCCCAGCAGCCAGAAAACTGAGCCTTGACCTCTGTGGGGAGACCCATCAGTCTGGAGGGGATGCTGCTCGGGGTCTCCTTTATTTGCCCCTGAGTGGCTCCCTCAAGTGGCACTCCTGCCAAGGGTCAGCACCACTCACCCCCACAAGGTGGCCTAGCGTGACAGAAAGGCCAATGGACAGGGCTGGGGAGCCCACGGGGCTGGAGCGGCGCGCATCGGTGGAGGCAAAGATGCACAGCGCCAGCTGGAAGGTCAGGATGAGCTCAACCACCACCGCCTGGCCCGCCGAGATGTTGTTGTTGAGCTGCAAGGGGAGGCTGGGTTAGGCCCCCAGCTGCTTCCGGGTACGTGGCCGGGGCCTACAGGGTCAGACTTTTGGCCTCCAAGGAGGACACTTGGAGTCTGAGCACCTGGAGCCAAGCCCTGTGTGTGCCACCTCGGAGGGGCTGTTCGCCGAAGACTGTGTACTTCACAGCTTGTACAAGCTTGAAGTTCAGGCTGTGGCTAAAGGGCAGAGTGTTGGGAACCTTTCTTGGATACGGTCCTGCCAACAGCTCTGCCCAATCCGCACCCTCCGCAGGCTGGCATTTACCCTCCCTCCTGTGGGCAGCTGCCCAGTTTGCCTACTGCAAACTGCCCCCAGCCTCCTACCCGTGCCCGATCTGCTGCTGGTGCCAACCTCAAACTCGTCTCTCCAGTGTGGCTGACTCACGGCTTGACAATGGCCATGAAAATCCTCCTCTGTATTTGATTAATGAACCCAGTTTGCATGGGACAGGGGCTGAACCTGGGGCTGCAGAGGGGGGAGGCCACAGAGAGGGAGCAGAGGGGGAGGAAAGGGGGAACCGACGTTTGACAGAAGCCACTCTGCACTGGCACCACATCGGAGGGGCACATCTGATGTAATCCTTATGACACCTGGTATGGTTTGACTACCCCTGTGCACTAGCCGAGAAGAGTGAAGCACAGAGCTGGTTGGGACATGGCTGTAATCCCAGCACTTGGGAGGCTGAGGCAGGAGGATCGCTTCCAGTTCAAGGTCAGCCTGGGTTACATAGTGAGTCGGGGGCCGGCTTGAACTACACAGCCAGACCCTGTCTCAAAGAAAGAGTGGAGCACAGAGGTGCCATGGTTACCCCAAACAAGGATTGCAGCTGGTTTCTTTCTGGCTGTTCCATGAAAAGTACTCCACTACGTCAGACAAGAGAGGCAGGGGCTCAAGAGCAGGGGGGCTCAAAGATGAGACGGAGGGGGCATAGAGGGAGGGGGCAAAGGAGGGAGATGTGAAGTAGGGTGGCTGGGGGGCCGAGGTCAGCTGGAGAGTCATCTGCCTGGCTTTCCTGGCCAGGCTGTGTGTGCCCCACTCAGCTGACCCATTCTCAAGCTGGGGCGTGAGGGCCCGGCCCTGCGCACACCCCAGGGGTCCTGCCCACCTTCCCTCAGCAGGATAGGCACTCACCGCGTTGACGGCCAGGTTGCCCCGGGCATTGGTCGGTGCCACTCCGTAAAGGATGCCTGCCCCGGCAATGGCCCCCACCAGCTGCGCCATCACATAGAAGGCGGCCCGGAGCAGGGAGATCTGGTTGCCTACAAGGAGCGCCAGGGTGATGGCGGGGTTGATGTGGCCTCCACTCACCGGCCCCAGCGCTTGGGCCAGGGTGCCTATGGCCAAGCCGAAGGCCAGGGAGATCTGCAGGATGGTGGGCAGCGCCGATGGCCACTTGAGGGCCGAGCCGAGACCGAAGAAGACAAAGATGAGGGTGGCCAGGAACTCTGCGAACACCGCCTTCAGGAAGGCCAAGGAGCACACCTCCTTCTTCATGGTGGCCTTGGGGGCCCGGCAGCGGCGGCGGGGGGCGGCCGTTGGGGCGCTGGCGCTGCCGCTGGCGGGGCGTGGGGCCGGGCGGGCGCCGGGTTCCGCGCACGCTGGGCGGCCGGCGAGCTGGCACCGCGCGCTATATACGGGGCGGGCGCAGGACCGCGGGGCGCGCGCGGGGGGGCAGTGGGCGGCCCCGGCGCTCGGGGGCCAGCACTGCGCGCACGGAGCGGACCCGCCGGCCGCCGGCCGGGCCCCGTGCGCCCCCTGCCTCGCGCCTACCCCCACACCGGGGCGGCGGCCGCCCTGCCCCGGCCAGGTGACCCAGCCGGCGGTGTAGACCGGCTGGGCGGCCGCCGGCCTGAACATGGTGCGCTCCTGGTCGCTCCGCGTCCTGCGCGCTCTGGGCGCTGTGCGCCTCGCTCCGCTGGGAGACAGGGCCACGTCCCGGCTCTCCGGTCCGACAGGGTCTGGAAGTCTACCTGCTCCTGGCCTTCATTTCTTCTCTCCAGGCCCTTGTCAGCTCCTCCTTTTCCTTTTCCTCCTGCCTCGAGCATCCTTCCTGACTGGCCTCACCCATGAATACTGCCGAAGTAATGCACTTCTCTGAAGACAGCGCCTCTTGGTTCCCCGGCCGCCGGCTTGAGCGGGGGCGTAAGGCACCGCAGGGCATGGTGCCAGCCTATGTTTAGCAATCCTCGACGCCGCGCGTCAGGGCAGCAGCTTGACAAGGCAGCAGACTCCCCGAGGTTGCGGCCATCCTGGGGCACAGCCCTCTTGGGGATCCCTTGAGTCCCTGCAGGAGGTGGGGGCGGGAGGCTCCTTGTTCATAGTGGGAAGCACGTGGCCAATTAGGGTTTGTTTGGGGGTCACCAAGAGACCCCGGCACTGGGGGCCACAGACCTCCCACGCCAGGGCTCGACCTCTGCCTCCCTGCCTGGAGCTCCCAGCCAATCACCGCTTCTCTCTTCTGCTCCTCGGCCTCCTCGTCTTCTCCCTTCAACCCTCACTGCGGGTCCGTTCCGCTGTCCGTAGCAATCTCTCGCCCCGTATCCGGTGTTTGCCCCAGCCCCGTGATTTGTTTTTCGTTTTTATTTATTTGGGGGTACTGGGGATTGAACCCGGGGCCTTCACGCTGCTTCACCCTGTCTCAGTCCTTTTATTTTACTTTTATTTTTATTTTGATGACGGGATTTTGTTGTCTCCAGGCTGGGTTTGAGCCCTGGGTGCGCCCCTGCCTCCCGGTGTGCTGGGCTCGGGTGAGTGCCCCGGCCCAGTTTCCCCATCCTTTCATCTCCCTCTCACCAGCCTCTCCCTTGCTCTGTCCCCACCCCCCTCACTCAAGGTTCTCAGTCTATGTCTGAAATTCTCCTCCCTGATGCTTACATGTTCTCGCTCTGCTTCTTTCCCTTCCTTTTACAGTCAGCCTCTGTCTCCTCGTATGTGTGTGTCTCCTCTGTGCCATCGTTCCTTAGTCCACGACCCCCTCCTAGCAGGGCGCTGGCGCACCTACTGGGCCATCTTAACTCTTCCTTCCTCCTTGTCTGTCTCTGCTTTTCTGCGCCAGTGTCTCTTATGCTTAGTGTTTCTCAGTTCCCCCAAAGTCAAGTCCTTCAGAGTTGGAAGGGGCAGCTCCTCCCAGTTTTCCCCGGCCCTTCCTTCTGGGCTCCCAGCTTTCCAGTGTAGGGAGTGAGGCTGGAAGGCGCCCAGAGCCCCCCGGGGTTCTGAGCAGAGCTGTGCCCTCCTGCCATCACCACCACTTAGCGCATGCCTGGCTGTGTTATTAGTTTAAAATGCCCCCTGGCTTTGAGCCCGAGGCTGCAGCTGAGGGAGGGAACAGATGCCTCCTCCTGTCAGTCTGCCAGGCAGGGACCAAGGGGAGGAGCTGCGGGGAAAGCCGAGGTCCTGGAGGAGCCGCTCTGGGCTCCGCAGCAGCTAAGAGGCCAAAGCAAACAGGGGCCAAAGAAACCCTGCTATTGTTCCTGCTCTGCTCTGGCATTTCCTGCTGGCCAGCTCCTCCTCCACCTAAGGCCGGAGGGCTGTCTGTACTCTCCCATGGGTCCCAAGGCCCTGCCACTAGCAGGGCACAGCTGCTAGATACAGGACTTTCTTCAGGGCCTGAGGCTCAGAATGCAAGATGGCCCCAGTGGCCCCAGAGGCCTTCAGTCTGCACCCTTCCACCTTCTTTCCTCCTAAGTCCACAGGTCTCCAGCTGCAAGGACTGGGAGCCAGCAGGACTCACAAGGAGCCAGCAGGAGGCTAAGCCGCAAGGGGAAGCACCTACCTGAGGGTTTGAGCTTAGTCCTTTCCAGATAGTGAAGGACTGTAAAGCCCAGGACCTTGTTCGGGCCATTTTATAGATTCAGAGTGTTGTCTATACAATTATAGATCATAACTGGCCTCTGTCCTATGACTTAACTTCAAGCTACCTAGCACAGGAACTGACTCAGAGGTTACGGGCCCAGGATCACAGTGACCCAAGAGGAGAAGCACAGACTTGGTCACTGGGAGTGGACCAGTGAGGGCAAAGCCTAGGCCTGTGGGAGAGGTGCTTTTCTCTCTAACCATCTGGGTCACTACTGCCAGGTTGTTACCAGAAACTCCTGCTACTATGTCCTGGAATTGTCTCCATGGAGCCCTCAAGATCCCATCTTCCTGCTCCAGAGCAATGCCTCCAGGACCTTTGGGCTGGGAGAGCAGGACTCTCTCAGGGGGAGCCCTTCCCTCCTCCCCTTAGATAAGGACCTTTGGATTCCCTAGGAGAGGCTGAGGGCTGGGGTAGAAATGATAAGGTGCTTAGTCTGTTTTCTAGTACCTGAACTGTATCATTTCCAAGTTGTGGAAGAAACCGCCCTTATTGATAGATAAATGAGCATTTATTGAGTGCTTACTATAGGCAGCACTTATAGTAAGATAAGGTAAATAAGGACCAAGGAGGGAACATAGATAGGGAAACACCGTCCATGAACTGCCAGGCGCTCTGTCCCAAAGCGCTTACCATCTAGCTGGAAGACATCAGATGCATGGGAAATCACAGCTCAGACATACAAAACATCAAGCAACTTTTGCGCATACCAGATCATTTGGCACAAAGTGGGGGTGTGGAGAAGGATGGTCCTGGGGTCCCGTGGTCAGCCGTCTCCTCCTCTCAGCTCAGAGCCTTGCTAGTCCCAGGTCGAGGACCTGAGGTCTGTCTCCTCTGCCCAGTGTGACCTATGTCTGACCTCCCTGGGTGACCTCCCAAGGCAGAAACCAGCACTGTGTCCTTTGTCACCTCCTCCCTACCTTGTCTCTACCAGACTCTGTGTCCACTTGCAGACAGTGGCCTAGACTGGGCTGGGATGGACAGGCCCCACTGAGTGTTTCTCCCAGGGGCTCCCAGGAGGAGCCCAGGGTTTGCCTTAGGGGAAAGATCGTGGGGATTTGCATGAGAAGAACTAAGTTTCAGTCTTTGATCCAATGGCTGTGTGCTGGAGGCCGGTCTTTTACCCTGGGCTTCTGAATGTGTAAGACAAGAAGAAGAGTATTTACCTATGTCACAGGACTGGGAAGCCCTCACAGTGACAACGCTAAGGGGGTGCTTTGGGAATAGTAAACCCTTGCATGGCTGGGACTCATTATCCTTCCTGACTGAAGCTTTAGGGTGAGATTAGCTAATGTGTGTACGGTGGTCCACACGGTGGCCAGCACTCAGATGCTCAGTAACTGTGAACTTCCCTCCACCCCATCGCCTGGAGTCCTGCCCTGGCCTCTGCACCCAATCGGGGCAGTAGGGGCTAGAAGTAGTGGGGAATCTGGCACTTGTTCTTTGGCAAGACACAAGCTAGGAAGTGGTACAGATGGTACAGATGCAGAGAGATTCCTGGTGCCTTGATTGTTAGGGTGCAGTGGGACCTTCTCGGGCAGGGAAACTCAGGTACAGGGAGGAAGGAGCCTTGGGAGACAGTGTTCTCCCCACAGCAGCAGTGGCCCAGCAAGCCTTTTTCTAACATCAAAGAGAGCTTTGGTCAAGGAAGACAGAAAAAAAGAACCTGAATGAGAGCGCACGGCTGCAACAGAGACGGCCCTATGCATGGACTATCTGTGCAGGAGGCCACAGGGAGAGAGGCACACAGCAGGAGCTTGGTAACGTGTGGGACAAACAGGCAAAAGCCTTGATAGCTTGCAGCAGCGGAGAACTTGGAGAAGGGGGCCTCAGGTGTGAGCCCGGCCAGTTGTGTGGCAGGCTGGAGGGAGGAAAGGCCTGAGGGGGAGGGGGAGGAACCGCTGGTGTGTGCCCAAGGTAATGAGAGCTCAGAGGAGGGCCCAGGACGGGCCAGCCCGAGCCATTTCCTTTCGCCTGGGACTTGGGGCTCCCATGCAATCCTTTGCTTTGACCACCAACTAAAAGAGGGGAAGGAGCCAAAGCTCAGGCCCCTTCTGCACCCCCCTTTTTCCTGGGGAAGCAGAAATAGCAAGAATCGTCCTAATAACAGGCACTACTAGTATTAAGAATTACTATTCAACCAGCATTTTTACATGCGTGGTCTCAGTCCGATGTATTCTCCTCTGAGAACCACTGCACTAGCCTGGAAATGTAGAAACCTGGGTTCTAGATTCAGATCTGCCTCTGCCTCAGGCAAGTCATTTCCTTTTCTGGTCCACAAAGTCCACAGTAAATGTTCAGTGCGGGAGCCAGAAGGGGCGTGCAACCGAAGGACTGTCTGGTTCCACCCCCGTGGAGGGCAGGAGCAGAGATTTCTGGGGAGGAGGAGTGCTCCCTGGGGCAGGGGGAGGAGCAGGACCCAGATGGTGGCTGCTGCCCTGTGTCGTGGTTGCACGCCTGAGTGCCCTGCCCAACCAGCCATAGGTGTGAGCTGGGCGAGAGGCTGACTTGCGAAACTGAGTGTCTGCTTTCAAGAAAGTGTCTAGTTGCAAATCTCCCCTTCTTGTAGACAAAGACCAGGGGCCCACAAAGGGCTTTTGTTTTCTCCACCCAAGAAGAAGCCTAATCTGTGGGTCTGCCGCTCCCCCCATTGGGGTCTCGTGTGTGTGTGTGTGTGTGTGTGTGTGTGTGTGTGCACATGCGTGTGTACATGCACACAAAGTGCATGTTTTCCCTTTGAAGAGACCTGCCTAAAGGCAGAGAGGAAATCCTTGGCCGCTTGCTCGGCCCTCTTTCTCTCTTTCTGTTTTGAGACAGGGTTTCTCCTGCCTCAACCTCCTGAGTGCTGAAATTACAGGCATGCACCACGATGCCCAGCAGAGACTGCGTTTCACTATGCAGTTCAGGCTGGCCTTGAACTCACTTTGTAGGCCAGGCTGGCCTCAAACTCAAAGCAATCCTCCTGCCTCAGCCTCCTGAGTGCTGGGATTACAGGCATGTGCCACCACGCCCAGCCTCAGCCCTCCTTTTTCCAGAGGCCATTTCTGGGGGAGCTGTTTCTTGGTTGATACTTCTCCACCTCCACCAACACATCAGGGCAAGTCTTGAGGCCTGGTGCTGCAGCTTGGGGGAATTTTCCAGAAGGGGCAAGGCAGGGGTTGGACTGAGGGCCTTCTCTTTAAACTCTCCTTTCCTCTTCTCCTCGGCATGGCTGGCTCTGAGGATTCATCCTCAGCAGAGGAAGTGGATTTATTGCAGGTGTGGGAGGAAGGGTCACGGGGAGAGTGAGAGGTCCCAGCCCTGCACACTTACACACCACAGGCATACCAGTTCACACTCAGGCACATGCAAACCCTGCACTGGAGGACAGAGGAAGGTAAGGGTGGATGTACGCTTGCACACTAGCAGCATGGAAAGCACCCTCCCAGGCCCCTAAGGCGGGGTCTCTACGCTCCTCACCCAAAAACCTGGGTGCAGGCTCTCAGAGGTTCCACCTCCTCCCACCTGCTCTCCCTCCCTCCCTCTCCAGCTGGGCCTCTAAGTACTCAGTTTCCAGTCGGGGACCAGAGGGTCACTGCAGCAGCGCACAGCCTCCAGGTGGGGATCGCCAGGCTCACTGCTCTCCCCGTTCCTGCAGCCCCACAGCGCTGGCCCAGCAGCGTGCTTGCTCCTCGTCCTGGAAGCAGGTGATCTACCCTGGGAGCCAGCCTCGGGCCTTGCGGGAGGAGGGACAGGGCCTTCCACGCTTGGCCTGGCTGCACCCAGCGGGGCTGCGCTGCCTGCAGTCGGGGTCAGGCCTTGCTGCCGCGCGGCGGGCTCTGCGGTGAGTGCAGCTCCACTGACTGCCGCCGACGCGCCTCGCGCTCCTCCCAGTCGGCGTCGGGCTCCAGGCCCTTCAGCACCGCCAGGCGCTCAGACAGGCTCTTGGCTGAGGGGAACAGCAGGTAGTTGTAGAGGAGGGAGCCCAGGATGGCACCAACCAGGGGCCCAATCCAGAAGACCTGGAGAAGACAGAGCGCTTGGCACCGCACGCCCAGGCCCAGGCCGGGAGAGTCCGCGGCCCGGGACCAGCTCCTCTGCCCGCGGCTCCGCTCTCTGGTGGGAAAGCCACTGAGGACGACCTGTTAGTGTGGGAGTGCGGGAGCGAATTCCGAGTCCCTCCCTGGCTGGGTGAACCTGGCGCTTCCCTTGGTGCCTGTTTCCTTTCACTCTAAAGATTACCTCCTAGCGTCCTGACAGCGAAATGAATTGATGTTTCGCAAAGCACGCAGAGCAGAGCCCGGTGCACACTAAGCGCTAGATGAGTGTGAAGTAATAAAGCATGTTAGTGTTTCAAGTGTTATGGTTTACTGAGCTCTGAGCACCGCGTGCTGTGGTTTGTGTTTCACACGGGTAATTGTAATTTTCCCAAGAAGCCAGAGAGGTAAGGAAATGTCACCCTCTTTTACAGTTGGGGACAGGGGAGGGAAACTGAGTCTTTGGCCCTAGTTCTGATGGGTGAAACCCAAGACCTAAAGGGCCCGGAAGAGGAGCGTGGAGCGAGGAGCCCCTTGCCCAGTCCATCCCAGCCTTTGTTCTCCCTCTGAGACGGGTTTTCAGGGAAGGGGAACCAGGGCCTCCGGCCATTACCCAGTGGTCATCAAACTTGCCGGTGACAATAGCAGGTGCCAGTGAGCGGGCAGGGTTCATGGAGCAGCCAGTGTAGTAGATCTGCAATGGGCAGTGGGGGTCAAAGAGAGAACGGCAGTGAGGACAGGGCAGGAACCCTCATCCCTCTCTCCAATGCCTGACCTTAACCCAAGGGCATCCACTTGATGGCAATGGACTTTGTGATGTAACTACTAGGCTCTGTGCACACGTGGGGCCAGGGTGGTATGTGTGGCTTGGGGTTCCCAGGAGTCAGCGCCTCTGGGTTATGTCCCTCCTGGGTATTCAGTGCTTGTGTCTCTCCCAGGGCCTCTAAGCCTATCACTTTTGGGAGTTCTGCACGTGTGTCTCTCTTTCTGTTTCTTCAGCAAAGACTCTCTGTCTGCCCCTGAAGGGAAGCCGGAACCCATGTCTATGACCTACCCCAAGAAGATGGCCCAGGGTCACGGAGAAACCGACGGAGAGGGCAGGGCTGCCCAGGTTGTCCCCACGGCGTTCGTCGGTGGAGGCAAAGACGCAGAGCACCAGCTGCAGAGTCAGGAAGAGCTCCACTGTCACTGCCTGCCCGGCTGTTGTGTTGTGGTTGAGCTGGGGACAGAGAGGGGATAAGTGGGGGGTCACTGATCGCACTCCCCCCCCCCCTGTCCCCCCCAGCAGTCAGCTCCAGGGAGGCTGCTGGGCCGGGAGCCAGAACACCTGGGCTCCCCAGATACCCTATCTGGCACTCCTGCCCACTTCTTCCTGATGGACCCCAGGGCAGCCCAGGGCCCCCCAGGCAGAGGTAGGAAAACTGGCTCCCCAGCCGTTTGACCTTGGGCTGAGCTTGTGTGCCTACACCAGGAGAGGAGAACGATGTTTCGATTGTGAATTTCAGTTCTGAAGCGGTTTCAACTTCATCAGGAAGGTAACAGGAAGGCCTTCCTTTCTCTAGGAAGACACCGAATACTGTAGTCCAGGGGTCTTTCCTTCTGTGGTCAAATGGCCCCCGGGGACAGGGTCCAGGGACTCGAGTGCAAATGTGCCCAGTCCCCTGAGTACAGGGTCAAGCACTTCACTCACGCTGTTGCTCCCCACTGCATGCCAGGCCTCTCCCGAGTTCTAGCCAGGGCCGCACGGATTTCTCTGCACATGCTGTGGAGGTTGGGGCGGGGGCCTGGAGCACTGGACTGTGATGCCTGCAGCCCATGTGCAGTGCCTGCCCTGGGTAAGGAGAGAACTCGGGTTTCACCGAGGCAGTTTCATAACCGGGCCACACCCAGCACTGGATTTCTCTCTGGGTTTTGTCGTCCTGTACCTTATGCCCTGCCCTGTGGGGCAGGGTGGAGCTCTGACACCTCAACTCCCATGCGCCTTCTCCGGACCCTGAACCCTCACCTAGACATCAGGCTGGCCCTCTTAGATCTTTCCGGGGGTCGAACCTCACTTCCTCCAGTTGCTGACCAGGTCAGAGCCTCTAAGGGGCACTGACAGGGCCTTGGAGGCAGACACTGGATGTCTCTGATTTGCTGCGGGGGCCCTATTTACTTTGGTGTCGGGTTCTCCTTCTGTGAAATAGGGGTAACAAAACAGATTCTGGAGAGCCATGTGAAGACCAGAAGTGACAGGGCTGTGACAGCCCCGTTCCTGATGAACAATGGCTGCTCTGAGGGGACAGCAGTACAGTGCTGATTGCTTCTGTAACTTGGGTCTACTGAATCCTGAGCCTCAACTTATCCCTCCAGAGGGGAGAACGACAGAATTTACCTCACAGCGTTGTACCAAGGGTGGCACTCGGGACTGGGGATATAGCTCAGTGGCATAAGTGCCTGCCTGACAAGTACAAGGTCCTGAGTTTGATCCCCAGTACTGCAAAAAAAAAAAACCCCAAAAAACGACAACAACAGAAGTGTCCAGCTTCATAGTGTCCGATCATTGCTGAGGAGCTGGAATAAAACAATACTTTTAAGCACCTGCCTAGCAAGCGCAAGGTCCTGAGTTCAATCCCCAGTACCACAAAAACAAAAACAAAACAAAAAAAATATTTTAAGCGCCTGCCTACCAAGGGTGGCACTATCAGGCCTGGTAGATCAATGGCAACTTTCTGGTTGCTCTCAGCATCTCTGGAGGACACCTGGCACAGCCTTGGGGGACATTCGGCTTTCTTTGGCCTCACAGGAAGCTGGCCCCACTGCTGCCCCATTCCAGCCAGGGAGGGTTCTCTCCAGTTCCTCAGGAGGGTAAGTTCTCAGGACCAGCTTGGAGGAGGCTCTCCAGAGCCTGCCCTTCTGAGGGCCCCACCACTGAAAAGCAGGGAAGGAGCAGGACTGAGTGCTCCCTGGGGCTTGACAAGTGCCCCCGGGGCTAGACAAGGCCGAGCTCTCCAGAAGTTCCTCGCTTCTAGCTGGGCCCCCTCCCCACTGCAAAATGAACTCGTCGTCCTCACTGGAAACTGGCATGGCCCTCCGCTACCTTGGCTCTGCTCACCTTCTTTGCCGCTGGGCCCGCAGCCTTATCATACTTTCTCTGTCTTCCATACTTCGAAGAAGGAAGAAGCTCCCCCACAGAGAAAGTCTGCCTCTTGCACAAGGAAGGCCATTTGTACAGAGGAGGGGATGACACAGAGACCATGCAGGGCTCTTTAGAGACATCAGGGCCCAGGCACAGAGCAGGCCAAGCAGCATGGGAAATGAACTGTGAAGGAGGTGCCTGCTGTCCTGGCTTGGGGCGGGGGGTACCCTGTGGGAGCTGTGATGAGGGGACCATGTCCCCCTGGCCCTCGAATTCCCTGCACAGACCCCAGGACACGGGTCACAGCACCACCCCCAGCTCCCACCTCCAGCTCCCAAAGTGCCCAAGTTGCCCAACTAGCCACATAGCCTGTGAACAGCTGCCAGCCTGCCGGCCCCCGGGGCCCTTCCCCAGTGTCTGGGAGGACCCTGCTCCTGCTCCCATCCTGCAGATTCTGGCGTTTTCTCTCATATTGAGAAACTGCAAAGCTTCTGTCCCATCACTTTGCATCCCAGAACCTGTTTCTTGCTTGCAAGCAAGGCTGAGGTGAGGCTCAGGAGGAGCAAGCACTGGCTTTGTGGTCAAGCCTGGGTGGAGGACTGCGGGCCAGGCCCCCTCTGAGCCTCAGTGCTCACACACCTCTCCCTGCCTCTCAGGACGGTCCTGAGGCGTCAGGCTCCTGCGGAGTGGCTTCCTGCGGCCCCCACACAGGGAAGGTGAGAACTGTCCTCCCCGTAGAAGACTCTTGCTGCTGCCCTCCGCAGTCCCCTTGGCTCAGAAGCCCTGTCTTCTCTGAGACGCTGCTCCCTGCTGAGCTCTGGCCCAGTCCTCCGTACTACAGACAGCGGGTCCCATGCAGAGCTCGAAGCAGTCTTCCTCCCAGGCTCGGGTACAAGCCCAGCTCACCTGCTTGTATCCCGCCTCTGCTCTGACACCACGGCCCTGCCTGCCCCGATTTTCCTGGGGCTGCTGCGTCTGGCTCCAGCTTCCTGTCTGTCTCCGCCTCGCCACCCAGACCCCCACCCAAAGCCAGCTCCTCCCATCTCACCCTAAGCTGTTCCCTAGGACCGGCCCTTGTAGGAGGAACAGAAGTCCCAGCTACTCACAGCATTGATGGCCAGGTCCCCACGGATTTCTGCTGGCGTGATCTCATGGAGCAGAGCGGCCCCTGCTACGGCCCCCAGAAGCTGGGCAGCCACGTAGAAGATGGCTCGGAGGAAGGAGACGTGGCAGCCCACCAGGCAGGCCACAGTCACAGCCGGGTTGATGTGAGCCCCGCTGACATGACCTAGAGCCTGTACCAGGGTGCCGATGCCAAGGCCAAAAGCCATGGCGATCTGCAGCACAGAGGGCAGGGCCTGTGGCCAGTTGAGCGCTGAGCCAAGGCCAAAGAAGACGAAGAGGAGCGTGGCCAGGAACTCCGCCAACACGGCCCTGGAGAAGGCGATGGAGCGGAGCTCCCACATGCTTGGAGCTTTCCGTGGGCCGGCCCAGTGGCCCGGGGCCAGGAGGTCTGGGCTGCGCTCTCGGTTCCTCTCTTTCTCTGGGCCTCTGGGAGGCTGGGCCATGGGCACTTATAGGGGCCTTCCATCCTGGATTTGGGCACGTGGGGGTGGAGGTGGGGTTTAGGCCAGTACCGCTTCTCCCCCCGGCTGCCTCTGCCCCTGCCCCTGCCCCCTGCCCACCTGCATGCCTATCACCCCATCTGGGCCTTCACAGCTGACCAATGTTCCCCATTAATGAGCTCCAGATAAGGACTGACGTCCCCTATTTTCCGTGTCTGTTCCCTTGGTGACCCCAGCGCTGCTGCCCAGGGCCTCCCCACCCGCACCTGCAAACGCAAATCCCCCGGACGGGAGCCCGCCTGTTGCCCCTCTCTCTGACCCCAGCTGTTGCTCTAGGCAGGAGCAACACCTCTCTTAAAACCAGCCATCAGAGACCATGTTGTTCCACCCTTCCAGTGCCTGGGAAGCTCTTCCCGCTGCCTGGCCTCCAATCAGTGTGTTCTGGAGCAGGTGGAAAACAACTGGCCGGCTCACGCCAGGTTCCGAGAGCACAAAGCTTCCCATTGTGCTCACTTACTCGTAGTCAGTCGCCCGTAAGCATTAAGCTTCCACTGCTCCCTGGGACCGCAGCTGGAGTAGCTCCCCTAGCCGTGGGGCAGGGGTGGCCTCAGTGGCACTGGGGCCCTGGCCTGGGAGACTGAATCACCTCAGGAGAGGCTCAGAAAGCTGAAGGTTTCCCTTCCCTTGCTTCTACTCGGAGACCACCTTTGTTGTCTCCCTCTGTACAATCGGGAAAATAAAGCCCAGCTCATCCATTGAGGTTTGAGTTAAATGTGATCAAGGAGGCAAAGCTTTCAGAGCAGCATCTGGCCCACAGTGAGTAATCGGTCCTGTCAGGTATCACACAAAATCGTCTGCGTGAAGCCCCACCGCACTTTGCACTCAGCTCTCTATTGGTGCCAGGGAGGAAGAAAAGTACTCCTGCCAAAGCCTGGGCCTCCTGCCCGAAAATGGGACCCCAAACTCACATGTTGAGTTTCCAGATCTGGGCACAAGCAGAGGCTTGGAGCCCCTTGGGCCACCGAGGGAAGTAATTTCTTCTTCTTCTTCTTTTTTTTTTTTTGTCTTTTTGAGATAGGGTCTTGCTATGCAGTTTAGGCTGGCCTTGAGCTCAATTTGTAACCCAGGCTGGTCTCAAACTCACAACAATCCTCCTGCCTCAGCCTCTGGAGTGCTGGGACTATAGGCAGGCGCCACCACATCAGACTTCTGTGGGGAAGTCATTTCTGTGAGGCGGTGAGCTATGTGGGCCTGGAGGGCCTCGGTGCCTAATAAGAGACTCTGGTCTTGGTGCCCACTCAGCACAGCCATTGTCCAGGCAAGGCCAATCCTGGTGTGGCCACTCTTCCTTATGCCTTCAGCTTTGCTCTTGTTTTGGGGGGGCCAGTGGGGCTAGAGGGTACAGGCTTTTATCTTCCTGGCCAGTAGGTCCCTGGGAAATTGACAGCCCCAGGAATGAAAATACGGGCAGGATTGGAGAATGTAGGATGGAACCCCTCGCGCTGAGCTATAGAGGAAAAGCACACAGGGTGGGGAGGGACTTATCCAGGGGGTCTGGCAAGCTGGGGGCTAAGCTGGTGCTGGAAGCTGGTTTGGAGAACTTCCAGCACCCTCCACTGCCAGGTCACTCTCCCAGCCTCAGATTCCTCATCTGCCCCATGGTGGTAACGACGCCCTCCCAACCCAAGTGTCTTCAGAATGCAGTAAGATCATAAGCGGGGCAGTGTTTTGCAACTGAAAATGTACCCCACACACCTGTGTGCACAGAGGCCTGCAGGCCCTGCTAATAAGGAGGAGGAAGAGCAGTAGGAGGGGAGGAAGAGGTACCAACACGTGATCCCAACAGAAGGGAACTCTGCACAAGGACTCCTGGGGGGTGTGCCTGGGGCAGGGCCCGGCACACAGGGATCTGTTACTCTGGCCCTCCACCCTGAGCCGTCCCTTCCCACCCCGAGGCACTCCAGATGCTCAAGGAAAAGATGCAGGGGGGAAGTGGCCAAATCCTGTCTTGTGAAGGGCATTTGCGACCCACCTCTGTGCTCCACACAGCACGAGGATCCAGGGACGAGGATCCAGGCGGTCGGGCTAGCTGCGCCTCTGTCCCCACCCCGGGGATTTGCCTCTCTGTGTCTCCATTCACATCTTCACATATCATTTCTGACTCTTGCTAGATTGTAGCCTGAGCCTCTGGCCTGTCTGGAAAACTCTCCCGCAGGCTAAAGTTGTGACACTCATTTTTAAACCCCCTCTGAGCTGCTGCGTGCCCTTGGGTGAGCCGCACACCCTTTCTGGCCAAGGCGTTCATGATCTTCAAGTGGCTCACTGACCCTTGACTCGGAGCAGCACTGCCTCTAGCCCACTCCACTGTGGTGATAAACCCAGAAGAGATGTAGATGCCACAGCTTCTCTTTGTAGCCCATAAGCCCCAACCCAAGTTTGTGTGCATTTATGGGATATGTGTGTTGGTCCTTCACTCATACAATCACACATTTGGAACCAGGGGGCTGGCATGTGGCTCAGTGGCAGAACACGTGCCTGGCTATTCCTGAGTCCCTGGCTTCGGTCTCCAGCACTGCAATAAACAAAAAGCCTTATAGGTAGGGTCTCACCGGACAGATGAGAACATGAAGTCTGGAGGGAGGTGATTTCCCTGATTCCACAGCACATTCAGGCCTTTCAGGTCTGGCTTCAAGCCCGGAGTTGGGGGAGGGGCTGGGCATGACCAGGCCCCACCACGCTTTGCCCTCAGCTCTCTATTTGTGCCAGGGAGGAAGAAAGTGCTCCTGCCACAGCCTGGGCCTCCTGCTGTGGCTCTGGGTGGGCAGCAGCGCTCACCTGAGGGGGCAGTTACATTTTGCCTACAATGACTAGAAGTCTAAGGCGATAACTACTCATTTATCATGCGCTACTAATTAAAACAGGACAAAAATGCCTTCCTGGAAAGGGATACACACCAATGTGAATTGCCTAATACCAACAAGTTGTGCATTTAAAAATAGTTAAGAGGGCTGGGCATGGTGACACCTTAATCACAGCTACTCTGAAGGCTGGGGCAGGAGGATCATAAGTTCAAGGCCATCCTGGATAACTTAATGAGAGCCTATCTCTCTCCCTCTCTCTCTCTCTCTCTCTCTCTCTCTCTCTTCTTTTGTCTCTTTGAGACAGGGTCTTACTACGCAGCTCAGGCTGGCCTCAAACTCGCAACGATCCTCCTGCCTCAGCCTCCCGAGTGGTGAGATTACAGGCGTGCACCACCATGCCTGGCAATGGGAGCCCATCTCAAATAAAATAAAAAGGACTGCAGGTATAACTCGGTGATGGACCACTTGCCTAGCATGTGCAAGGCCCTGGGTTCAATCTCTAGTACTACACACACACACACACACACACCACACACACACACACACACACACACACACACACACACACATAAATAAATAAAAAGAAAGTAAATAGCAAATGACTAAGAAGGCACATTTTATGTTATGTGTATTTGAGCACAATTACAGGTAATATTTTTTAAAGTCAGAGAAGGAAGATGACCAAAGGTAGGTGGGCTTTCTTACCAGTCAGCATTTTTAAAACATTTATTGAACACTTTTAGATTTACTAAGATGTTTTTCAAGTCAAAATGACTCATGTGCATAAAAATGAGGTCATAAGCCAAACAAACTGACCAAAATGGTCCCAAAATTTCTTCACATTCAGAATCCCACTGTCCTGAACCCCTTTTTGACTCAGCTGTGTATCTGCACAGTTTTCTGTACCATGGGAACTGTTTCTTCAAAGATTGCTGTTCCTTCTAGGTTCCTTACTGCAGGGCTTTTCTTTCTTCCTAGGTGACCCCTGATCCTTTCACCCTTTTCTCAGCAATAAAACTGCACAACTGGCCCTGAATCAAGGCCAGCAGTTTTCTGAAGCTGTTGGTTTCAAGCAGGTGCCTAAAGTGGTATCTTTCTATGGTCTGTTGGCCATTTCAGAACTTTAGAAATGTAATGGTTAATTCACTAGAAAGTAACAAATAACTAAGTCAGTTTTACGAGAGGGCTTCAAGATGGTGACCAGGTAGGCAGCAGAGAGAGAACCTCCTGGAGGAATGCCACTCAGACAAAGGAATATAGGAATATAGCAACATGTGAAGGACAGAAGGGAAAGAGGTGGGTATCCTGAACTCAGGAAGGATCTGAAATGGGAATTGAAGCCCTTGGAAAGACTAAGCAAAACCTCTGCTGGAGGAAAGGATCGGAGATCCGCCCTGGCACAGTCGGGGGAAGAGGAGTAGGAGGAAGTCACTGTTCCAAGCACACCCTTGGCCCACACTCTCGTTCTGGCATTTGCAGCTTCAGCTTCGGAGGCCCATGCTCCCGGAAGCCTCCCGACTCAGCCAGGGCAGAAAGGAGTTCCGAGAGCTGGTCCAGGGCTGGAGAAAGGAGGGCGCAGCCAGGAAAGGAGGCAATGGTGGTGGGGAGCAGTTGTCGAACCCAGTGTGAGAATGAGAGGTTGCGACAGCCACTGGGGCAGAGTCCCCACCCTGCGGCAACCTTCCTAATCAGTGCCTGGAGAGAATCAATGCAACTAGTACACAGCACACCATGCCCGGCTCTGCACCTGCCTCGAGGCGGTGGCCCCCTGCCTCTCTGCTGGGCGAGTGGCTACTGGCGGAGAGCAGCAGGGAACCTCAGCGGTGAGCCCTGGCGGCTCCCAGGGATCTGGCCGAGGAGCAGACGGGGGCTCCAGCCCCACAAAGGGAGGGAGATGCAGATGGAGGTGGATTGCATGGCTCCACACCCTTCTCACTCCAGCATCAGGCAGGAAGCACGAGCTGGGTTGCCAGAACTCAGCTCCCACCATGAGCTCTCTCTGGGAGCACCTTGAGTCTCCATGGCTTGAGCAAGCACAGCCTGTTCCTGGCAACAATGGGATGAATCCACGGTCTTCAGGACTCACCCCAGACTATTAATGTGAGCACCAAGAGGGTCTCCTTACAGCTTGCACATATGAACCTTGCATGAACCCATAGCAACAAATTAGATGAAAAGCAGCAGACCGGGAGTCTGAAAAACAGCAACCTACTCTATACAGCAGACCTGAGAAAATCCTCCAACTCTATTCTAAAACTAATCTTTAAACTCAGTTCATACCCTGAACTAACACAGTGAGAAGAGGCTGGGGAGATTTCAAGCCCTTATACCAAGCATCATAAGTTCGTCCAATGCCCAGCTTCAAGGGGTGGGGAACGGTAATACTGGAGATCAGGAGGAGAGAGGAGGAGAAGAAAGGGCCTCTGGCATCAAGGCAATGGGACAGAGCTGAATGGGTCAACGAGAGCACCCCGACAGGGGTGTGTGCCCTGCGGCTGCTCCGCTGTGGGCCCTGCTGAGGGCGCCCCACCTACTGGACCTGCCCCCACCCATAGCACGGCGACAGGGTGGAGCCGGGCGGTCCACTGTGAGCATGGGTGCTTTTCCACCTCTGACCATGGCAGTTGGTATACACCCATGTGTGCTATAGTATAGTCTGATGTAGCTATATCTCTTCCTAAGGCAAGAGTCCAGGGGTATAGATAAACCCAGGAATACAGTTATTATCACAGGGAAGATGACTGATTGAGTGGCAGGGCCTCAGAGATGAGGGAGGAGAAAATTGAATGATCAAATGGGCCATCATCAGTGTAACTGGGTAACAAAGGTGAAGGTAACATTATGTAGGACAGCATCCAGAGCTAATTCCCTTCTGTGTTCTCTATAATTTGTACTTCCTCAATCATTTTTGTATTAACAGACATGAAGATAACTTAATGTTATGCAGCATCCAGTGCTGATTCCTTACTATCTTCTCTATAATTTGGTATTTCCTTTAATATTTGTGTGTTAACTAGTGTGAAGATGACATTATGTAATACAGCATCCAGTGCTAATTCCCTGCTATGTTCTGTATAATTTTGTATTTTCTGTATTGTTTATGGCTTTTCTGCTTCGTATGTCTCCTTTCTTTTGTCTTTAAAATAAAAAAAAATGAAGAAAAAATAATAAAACTGCACAACACAGCTCCATCCCCTTGGCTCTTCCTCTCTTAGGTCCCATGAACACTTGGCTATAGTTTTGCAAGAAAGTAAAAAATCGTGGTCATTCTTTAATGACAACTGTTTGCTTTGCTAATACCGAATTTCTTTCTTTCTTTCTTTCTTTCTTTCTTTTTTTTTTTGTCTTTTTGAGACAGGGTCTTGCTATGCAGTTCAGGCTGGCCTTGAGCTCACTTTGTAGCTCAGGTTGGTCTCGAACTCATGACCACCCTCCTGCCTCAGACTCCCAAGTGCTGGCATTACAGGTACGACACCACACCCGGCTATGAATACCAAATTCTTGCTGCATTGCTCTATTTCCACACCTTTTGGGGACACAACAGCTTTGTGTAAAGCCTAAGCCACAGTGTAACCTTTTTGGAGACATTTTCAACAGCAGTTAAAATGAACCTATATAGGAGAGAGACGGCACTTGGCACCCACCTGACTAAGCTGAGGTTTGTATAGGAAATGACAACCATTCCCAGCTGCATGTGCCACAATAGGAAGAGAAGTTACAGGGAGAAAACGGAGGACACCTGAGGACTGATGTAATGTGACAGCTATTACACTAAATGTGTCTAGCACCACTGAATGCACTCTTCTAGGTTTTTTTTTTTTTTTTTTTTTTTTTTTTAGTGCTGGGGATTGGCCCTGGGGTCTTCACACTGAATTACAGCCTTGGTCTTTCTTAATATTTCAAATTTGAGACAAGTTCTCCTAAGTTGCTATGTTGCCCAGACTTGGCTCAAACTAGCGATCTTCCTGCCAGGTCCTTCAGATCCTCAGAGCCAGCTGGATGTGGAGGCACTGACTGTAACCCCAGCACTCTGAGAGGTTAAGGCAGGAGGATTGTAAGTTTGAGCCCATGTTGGGTAACTCGTGAAACCTTATATCAGAATAAAAAAATAGCCAGGCCTGGTGGTGCACACCTGTAATCCCAGCACTTGGAAGGCTGAGGCAGGAGGATCACTGTGAGTTTGAGGCCAGCCTGAGCTACAAAGTGAGACTCTGTCTCAAAATTAAAAATGTTAAAAGGGGGGGTGGTGGCTAGGGATGTAGCTCAATGTCAAGAGCCTGGGTTCAGTCTTCAGTACCACCAAAAAATTAAAAATCTGCATAGTCATCCTGTACACATTTCAGTGTTTTGTTTTTGTTTGTTTGGTGCTGGGATCAAATGTACAACCTCTCACTTGCTGGCAGGCTCTGTGCCTGAGGAGCTATAGCCCCAGTCAGCCCAGTTTTTAAAGAGGAGGAGAATGAGGCAGGAAAAAGTTAAGTAACTTTCCTGAGGTCACATAGCCAGTAAGTGGAAGGCAGAATTGGAACCCCAAAAGGTTAGCTTCAAGCAGACATTTTTGACTGTGAAAATGAATTCCAACCTCACCTCTCAAAATAATTAAGAAAGAAATAAGAAATAATTAAGATGCTAGGGAATAAGTGAGAAAGAGAGCCAACCGTCTCTGAACAATAAGTAAATGAATTAGGGTGTCCTTTGCTGGTACCCTGAAGGGGGAGTTGGGAGGTGTCTCTGGGGACTGGGCCCCACGGCGGAATTCAGGACTGATCCCCTCCGACAGTTCATAGTTGACATGAGGTGTGTTTCAGGTTCCGATCTGAGATGCAAATGCTGTTCATTCTCCCTACAGGGTTGGTGAAAGTGGGCCACGGCCCACAGCCTGTGAGGGCCTGAGGGAGGAAGGCAGGGCAGAGCCACAGGAGGGGCAACGTGGGGCAGAAGGAAGACAGGGCCGCAGCCAGCAGGCAGCAGAGCTGGGCGAGGGATGCCACATGATTTCTAGGTGCCGTTTCATCTGAATTTCAGATGAACAACAAATGGTTTTTAAAGTACATTCTAAGCAATATTTGGGATATACTTGTCTCTACCTTTTAAATGTATGTGATTTTTTGTGGGGTCTAATAGGGTCTTCATGGCCAAATCATGGAGGCTCTGTGGGTCTTGGAAGGGGAGAACTAGAAGTGTGAGGTGAAGTAGGTCTTCAGATCAGGCCTTGATGGTTGGGCCTCTACTGATACATATTTTTTTAATTTTAAAGAGAAAAAAAGGGCTGGGGATACAGCTCAGTGGCACAAGCACCTGCCTGGCAAGCGCAAAGTCCTGAGTTCGATTCCTGATACCAAAAAAAAAAAAGAGAGAGAAAAAAATTTCAAAACAAGATAATAGGAGGTAAAAATGGTTAATACATTGTGTATTGTTATCTTTAAATTAGTTATGCAGAGTATAAGATATCAGAACTTAATTGTCTAAACAATATTAGCACGAACCTTTCTTTTCAATGAACTAAGAGAAATTAGTAGTATAATTTCTACTAGAGAAATTAGTAGTATCTTAACTATCATATATACGTATTTTTTTTTCTTTTCCCTTCCTTCTCTTCTTCTACTGATATTCTAAGAGGGGGATGTTTGTAAAAGCTCTCCTAGAGGAAGGGAATGAAGGTTTCCTCTGACACTGTCTTTCCTGTGACCCAAACAGGCTTCAATGCCCTTACACAAAGGATCTGGGGTCGCCAGTGTATGGCAAAATAGGTGACAAATGAAATTTAAAAAGCTAATTTTCCTGTGTACAGTAAATGGGTATAAAAAATTTAAACAATCTATTTTCCAAGTGATGGCTTGAGTGAAGGAACAAGTATCTGTGGGAAACCCTGTCCTAAGAATAAGCTGCCTGCCCGGCAGTCCGTGGGGGCGGCCCTGTGGACTCGACCGGGCCCCTGGGAGCGACTCGCCGGGGCAGAGCCGGCGGTCCATCCGGTGACCCTGAGGACTCGACAGACCGGGCCCTGCATCGAGGCGGAGCCTGGCGGTTCGCTGGGTAACCCCGCCGAATCAACCAGACCCCCGATGGCCTTGAGGGCTTGTCAATGGGGGCTTGACCATAGTGAACCTGGTTCCCTCCTATCTACCGTCTTAGAGGATGGGTGATTTTCTACCTCCTGCCATAGCAATTTGTGTACACCCATGTTTGTTACAGCACAATTTGAAGCAGCCAGGTCTCTTCCCAATGTGAGAGCCCAAGGGAGTAAATAAACCAAAAAGTACAGTTATTACCAGAGGGAAGATAACTGCTTGGGTGGGAGAACACCAGAGATGAGGGTGGAGAAAACTGATTAATCAAACGAGCCATCGTCTGTATAACTGAGTAACAAATGCAAAGATAACATATGTAACACAGCATTCAGTACTAATTCCCTACTATTTTCTCTATAATTTTGTATTTCCTGTATTGTTTTTGTGTTTTTCTGGTTTATATGTCTCCATTCTTTTGTCTTCAAAATAAATTGAAAAAAAGAAATAATCTGCTTGTGCGGGAGAGAGAGGTTAGAGACAGTCTGAAGGAAATGTTGCCCTCAGGTGTACCTGGCTCTGATAAGCGTGTTCAAGCCACTGCTGCTAGACAAAACATTTTTAGTAGGCTCTCTCTTAAGGAGATTTAGGGAAGCCCAGATGGCTCATTGCTGGAGAATTAAGATTTCTTTTCTCCCTTGAAAAGCTATAATTCGCTTGGGGTGTTGGAATCCACGGCCGTGTGTTTTCATGTTTTCACAAGGCAAGGGAGAGAAAGTGGCTCCCTTTGGGGCTGCTTAAGTATTTTTGCTTGCTCTGTAATAACCTAAGGGGAGCAGAGATCCATTCACTTTGCCAGGGCTTTATATTTTCTATTGGTAGTTTTTTTTTTTTAAATGACAGAAACGGTTAATCAATCTAATTTCTATGTTGTCACCAAAAGTCTATGGGATTCCTGTGACACCAGTTAAAGCTCTTGTCTTTGTTATGTTTGTAAAAGTGACAACCTTGCCATGGGTGGCCTGTTTTAGACATTATCTGTAGCTGTTATGTTGTAAGATACAAAGCAGCAACAGTCTGGGAAGCAGTCATAGCTCACAGTTTAGGAAGGATGTCTGGAGATGGGCCAGTCCTCCTGATCCCCGCACCAGGTATCCACAGACACTGACTATAACCAGCTCTGAAGGGTCGCCTCTCAGTGCAGGTTCTCCAAGGGCGGCCCCCACTAAGCCACCTGAGGGTGAAGCCCAAGTCTCCTTGATGGTCAGAGATTGCACTCGATCCTCCTGGGAACCAGATGCTCTATCACCCGGAATGGGGGACCCAGCCAGAAGATTGTCCTCTCGCGCTCACCCTTGTTTGGGTTGGCTATGCTGTGTCCAGGGGTCTGCGATGGTCTTTCTCTGATTTGTTCCTGGCCAATGCACCAAATACTACGTCAGCGGGGGAGGAGTCTCTGGACAGTCTTCCGTCTCTGTTCAGGTCCCTGCCCTCACTTCACTGAGGAATAAGAAGCGGGATTCTTAGGGAGAAATGAAGAAGTCAAGGCTGATACAGTGGGGCTAGAATGTTGAGCAGAATCCTTCCAAGTATGAGTGGTAACCTGTGAGTGGGTCATGAAATCAGCGAAAGTTTCTTTGAAGTGCAGCCAATGCAGAGAAAGCAGAAGGGAAACTGTCTTAGCAGCAGAGTGATGCTCCAAGGTAGGGGCATCCTGCCCGGGGTGCCGGTGAGTGTGAGCTGTACTTCATACGACAGGGGCGAGCTGGTTTTTAAAAATAACCATTTCACTGATGCGTGGTCTGGGCCGGTTAGAGTGTTAGCCTTTGTTTCTGGGAAGGGAGCAAGGTCAGCCCAAGTAAATGTGAGTGACGAGTTCGGAAGGACACAGTGGGGTACACTTCCTCAAGGGCAGTGGCCACAGAAGCGTGTGAGGAACTTCCCGAGTCAGGCATCCAGGTTTTGCCCTGGGTTTTTGTCTATGTCCCTCTGCCCCTACATACCAGACTCAAGCTTTAAGGACAGCTGAGTTACAAATGAAATCCCCACAAGAGCTTTTGGGGATGAATCTTAGCCCCATTTTACAAGGAAGAGATGCTAATAGCTGCCTAAGACCACAAAGCTGGAAGTGGCAGAGATGAGCTATGAATATAGAAATTGTCTTTTCCCAGACCTAAGCTGATGTCTTCCTCCACCCCCACCCCTACCGGAAGCTCGGGGGTCCTGAGAGCTGATACCAGGTACAGGTAGGAGACGTCACAGGTCCGGGCTCCTGGGGCCACATAAAGACAACTCCCTCCAGTCTCCCCCGGCCCATGGAAGGTGGGGACCGCAGGTGAGGAGGACAGGACCTTCCCTAGTCCTCTGTGGCTCCACACTGCCTGCAGAACTGTGGGCCTGGTGCATCCGCTTCTTTCCCCTTCTTCTCTGAGCCCGGGTATTGTGTCTGAGGAGCATCCTTACCGTCTCACCTCAGCTAATCAAGCTCCAGGCCTGTGGCTTTCAAACCTTTTGGTTGAGGCCTACAGTGAGAGATATGTTTAATTTCATAACCCATAAACATTATCTCTCAGATGGATGCAGGGACAGATAAAACCAGTGTTTCATGAAGCAGTACTTCCTAAGTGTGATGCTTGATAGTCTATTTCATTAAAAAGTAATTCAAGTAGTGGCCTAGTGATTTCATGACCCACTAGCAGGTTACCACTCATACTTGGAAGGATTCTGCTCAACATCCTGGCTAAAAAAAAAAAATGCTTTTTCAATGAGGATGATGTCCCGTAGTCCCAGTATGAGCCGTCTTCTAACCCCCACCCCCCCGCCTGTTCTGCCCGCTCGTGTTGCTCACAGGCTTTAATGGTGGTCTGCTCAGCCTCTGGCTTCCCCTCTGGAGGTGCACTCCTGGTGGGTGGGAGCCATTCTGGATTTGCTCCTTATTGCATCCCTACAATAAGGCCTGGCACATTGTAGATGCTCAACAAATGTTTATCAAGTGAGTGAATGTGCAGACCACCCCCCTGATTCACACCCACTATGTGGAAGCCATGGGGGCCCTCAAGAACCCGATTCGGAGCAGAGGGCTGTTCTTGAAGCTTGAGCAGGGAGAGGGAGTGCGTGTAGTTTTGCTTTGGTAGCATTGGAAAGGGCCAGGAACAAGTTTTCCCACCCATGATAAGGATTAGGTGAGTGAGGGGTCGGAGACAGAGAGACTTCTAATCACCCTGCCCTGGGAAGGAGTGGACTTCTAGCCACCTGGAGGGGTCTAGAAGAGCTGAGCAAATGCAGGCCAAGCTGTGGCAGGAGTCTGTACCAGGGGAGGCCTGGACAAACAGTGTTGAGGGGCTGCAGCCTAATTAAGTCTCCTTATAGGAGGGCAGCTGGGAGCCATGGTGGGTGCTAGGCAGAGGGGAGACCAAATAGAAGAAAGAGGCTGCAGGAGAGTGTGCTCCTGGTGCTATTCCTCCCTTGACTGCTCTGCACCCTTCTAGTCCCCGTTTCTTCTCCCATCACATCTGGGGGAGGCCGGCCAGGCTGGAGGCCCCAGTGAGCTGAGGATGTCTTGGTAGCTAATGCAGTTTCTGCCCTGCTCCCAGGCTGGAGAGCTTCATGTGAGGTTCTCCTTCAGGGCTGAGGGCAAGAGGCAAAGGTTTTGCCAGCTGGCCCGGGAGGGGCAGGGAGAGAGGGGAGCTGTGAATGTCAGGGTCATTACCAAAACAGGGGAGGGAAATGAACAACGCCCCACGACCTTGTGCACAAAGGTCACCCAAACCTGTTTGACTCCCAGCTCAGAATAGTGCCGCTGAACCGCCCAGCTCCCTGCTGTCTGCCTCTAGCATCAGCAGGCTCTAGGGCTGGCGTGACCCTCAGGACCAGTCAGACCATGTCTGGGGCCACTGTCTCCCCTTCTGCGCACCCCACAACTTCCCACTCCCCTGCTGCTGTGCATTCCTGCCTCAGCCTCTGCCAGCTTCATGCCTCTGCTGGCGGCCTGCCCTTCCCTTCCTGGGTGTGAGGCACTGAGCTCAGTTCACACCCCCCTTGTCCTTCCAATTCGGTGGGGAAGGGGTACAAACTCACTTTAGGGTAGGGGGAGGGAGGCTGAAAGACACTTTCTGGCCTCCGCCTCCCCTGCCCCACCCTGCAACACCATCTCCCACCTCCACACGGCAGGGCTCAGGTCATGCTGTCCTGGGTGATCTGGTTAATCCCCGAGGACAGAGCCGTATCTAATTCACTTTTGTTGTGCTAATACTTTATGTCTGATTGGCATGGAGTACGCGCACCAAAAATATGTTTGTAGAATGAACTAAATGTTTGCCGAAGATCAAACAGCTAGGAAGTACCCAATCTATAATTCAAACCTATATCTTTCGGGATCCCAACCCACCCCGAACCTTTCAACCTCCTTCAGGAAGCCTTCCTGGACTGGACTTGGTCAAGGAAACTTTCCCCACCTGAGCCCAGAATCCTGGGTATTTGGGCTTGATCCTCTTCTGACTTGGGACAAGGTCTCAGCCTGGCTCTGACTCCCCCCAGTTCTGCTCCCCAAACCCAGGAGGTGCTCTGTGTGTACCAGATTTTCAAGCAGAGGTGGAGGGGACAGGCAGACCTCAGCCGGGCCCATGGAGCCTTCTGCTTATGGGAGCCACCCTGCTTCCTGGCCCTGCTCATCCAGCCGTGCTTCCACCTGGTACCAGGCCTGCCAGCTCTCACGAGGCCAACCCAGCCCTAGTATTCTCCCAGGGTAGGTCAAGGTGGGGCGCCTAATCCTCTGTTCATTTTGCTGCAATTCAATGTCAGCCTCAGTTTGCACGCTCTGCTGCAGTCCTTCCTTCTATGGGGGGGGGGGCTCTGTGCGTTCCCCATGGCAACCCTGAGGGTGCCTTGGGTGTTCCTTGCTCTGACCCCACCTCAAGCCTGCTCAGAGCTCAGCACTGGCCTTGGGGCGGAGGGCCCACTGTCCTCCTTGCCTGGGGTGAGTTCCAGTTACACCTAAACTTCTCGGCTGTGGAATCTAGAACCACCCAGTCTCTCCAAGTTTCTGTGTAAATATATGGACAAGTACCTGCATATGGCAGCTCATAAAAATATAAGCTGAGGCTTCCCCAAGGGCCAAGGGCGCCATGACTCTGGGAATCCTTCACCACATCTAACCTCTCTCCTGTGGCTGCTGCTGGTCTGTTCTTTCTCCTTCCGGGTGGTGGATGCCTGTGTTCTAGGGATTTTAGGACATTTGAATCAGTTCACTGTATTTCTTTATCAGGGTAACAAATAGTTCTTGAGCAGGAGCCGTGTGCCAACTCCTGTTCTAGGCTTTGGAGGTGCATAAGGGAACAAAGCTGGGAGAGATGCCCGACCTGGTGGTGCCCGCCCTACGGAGCAACATATCCAGTGCATGTGGCAGATTCTTTTCTTTTTGGTCTTTTTGAGACGAGTCTCACTATGTAGTTCAGGCTGGCCTTGCACTCGCTTTGCAGCCCAGGCTGGCCTCAAACTCGCAGTAGCCCACCTGCCTCAGCCCCCAGAGTGCTGGGATTACAGGTGTGCGCCACCACACCTGGCCACGTGGTGGATTCTTCCCTGGCTCTCAGCCTGTTGTCCTCCACTTTACACAGTCAGAGAGAAAAGGGCTGAAAGTAATGGTAAATGTTGGAAAATAGCAGTGTTTACTCCTGGGTGATACTGTCACTCCGGCCTTACTACTACTGCTTGAATTTAAGTAATGAAATTAAAAGTGGGCGCTATGGGGCTAGGGTTATAGTGGTTCGGTGCCTACTTGGCAAGTGCAAGGCCCTGAATTTGATTCTCAGTTCCAAAAAAAAAAAAAAAGTGGATACTGTATCTTAAAGAGGTAACTACAGAGTTAACATATAAGCCCACCCTTCCACTGCTAGCTATATATCCAAAAGAATTGAAATCTGGTGTTCAAATAGTAGCATGTTACACACATGCTCACAGGAACACTCCTCCTAGTGATCAAAAGGTAGAAACAGCCAGGAATGGAGTTGCACACCTGTAATCCCAGCACTCGGGAGGCTGAGGCAGGAGGATCATTGGGAGTTCAAGGCCAGCCTAGGCTACAAAGTGAGCTCAAGGGCAGCCTGGACTGCATAGTGAGACCCTGTCTCAAAAAGACAAAAAACAAAGCAAATCAAAAAGATAGAAACAGCCCAAATACCCATCAGTTAATGAGTGAATAAACAGGAATGGGCTATCTCCAGAGTGGAACAGGAGTCAGCTATAAAAGAGGCATTTGTATGTGCTGATCCTTCTCTCCCATGGCTTCTCCTAGTTTCTTTCAGACTTCATGCGTAACTGAGGTGGAGAAGGGCTGGCCTTCAAGGTAGGCAGAGGCTGGGTGCCCACCACACCGGAGGGCCTCAGCGCTTTGAGGGCTGCTGGAGGTGGAGAGGGGGTTCTAGAACTACCAGAGAAGGAAGGCTTGTCCCAGTGAGACAGGAGATTAGGGCATGGCAAAGCTGGCTGGGGAAGTAGACGTGACCTATTAATTACAAAATCCCAGGACACAGGCACAGAATAGTTCCTGAAGCCGTGTACCTAGACTTCTTTCAAGAGCACCAGCAGGTTTTCAGTAGGGTCCTCAGTCTGAGGAGCAGGTGATACAAAAAGAAAAATCCATGCTAAGTTTTGACTGCTGTGTTCTCGCTTGCCTGGTAGCCCGCCCTCCTGCTGTAGGGTGCGCTGCTTCTCCTGCTCTCGCTTGGGCCAAATGTGCTCTGCAGAACCTGCTTCCCTTTCCGTCTTTAATAAAACTTTGCTACTGTTTGTGCTTGTCTTGACCAATTATTTGTCCAGGACAGAGAGAACCTAGGAAGCGCCTCTAAAAGGAGACCCCAGCGCCCCAAAGCCCAGCAAAACCCAGACTTGGGGCCAAGAGGGAGGGGAGCGAGGAAGAGGGTGGGTGGAGCTGAAGCTGATGGGCACCGAAACGCGCAGGGCGGTGAGAGGTGGACACAAGTCCTCTCGGCAGACTGCAGTGGGGGGGGTGCCGCGTCCCCGGAAGGGGCAGCTCCGCTGGGGCCGCGTGTCCGAGGAACCCAGGAGTCCCCGGCCCTGTGGACCTTCTTTTTACTGAAGCCTCAGCATCCCTTGCTAAGATGTGATGGGCGCACGGCAGTGTGAATTTCCCAGGGGCCCCTGAGCTGTACATTTTAGGATGGCTGACACAGTGAATTTTCAGCCAGTGGGCCTGTCCTCTGACCGCAGTGCACTCTGTCCAGGCCCATCTTTTGGCCAGGCTGCAGCCAGAGTAATGGCTGCGCCCCCAGTCACCCTCGGCTAGACCCTTTTCTAGCCCCTCAGCTCCTCCCTGTTGCCTGCAGGGTGGACCCCAGCCCCTGCTTCACCCTCTTGCACACAGACCACACCTGCCTTACTTGTGCTTGCCCCAGCCAGCCCAGCCTCTCCTGCCCCCAGGCAGCATGCAGGTGGCTGCTTCCTCCTGAAAGGCTTCTCCACCTTCTGGCCTGCTCCTGACAACCACCTACTCTTCTTTTAGGAAGACTGCCCCTCCTGGGTGCTCCTGGAGCACCCTGAACTTCCCAGTGTGGTGCCCATCTTGACTCCGGTCTGCCTTCCCATCTCAAGGACAAAGCTGGGTCTTGGATCTCCAACACCTGGCCCAGGGTGGATGCTCAATAAAAAGATGTCTGTCCATGAATTGGCTGGCTTGTCAAACAGGGTTGTGCTGAGCGGAGGTGGTCTGTTTAGCTCTGAGGAACTGATTTTTGTTCCTTTTTCTTAATGACCTTTGTGGACAGCTGCTCTGAAGGAGAATGACCAAGGGCCAGGGATAGATCGGAAGAACCTGGAGGGCTTTCAGCAGCACAGTTCTCCCCTCCCTGGCAGCCTTGCTAAATACGAGTGAGCAAGGAGGCGGGCGTACGTGCTCCAGGAGCTCCCCGCTCTTCCCACAAACAGCCACTGTTCCACGCAGAGGTCCCAGCAGTCTTCAGGATGGTCATGAGCATCTGTGGGTTTCAAACTGAGGTCTCCTGGGCTCTGAAGGCTCTGCTGTCCCAACCATGACTCCAACCAGCACCCCACCTTTGTGACTTGCATTACAACTAACTACTACCATGGTCCCCCCCATCTTCTCTTCACTGGGCCCTTACCCTGCGACCGCCATGACACACCCTCAGCACAACTGGTCTCAAGGACCTGCTCCTGCCAAAGCCCACCTCCCTCTACCACCAGCAGTCTGGCCGTGATAGCAGTCCTGCTTTTGCATGCATGACCTGTGCTCCTGCCCAGAGGAAAGCTGGGACCTGGCTGCAGTCCTCACTCTCAGGGTTCTTTGCTCCAGAGATTCATGTCCATGACCATCGGCACTCTTTTCATAACCTTGTGGCCTTTGTTTGGGATTCCATGGTGTGTGTGTGTGTGTGTGAGTGTGTGTGCGCACACACACGCACGTGCATATGTTTCTAAACAAGCCATCATAACTTTCATCAGAGAGCTTGAAGCCTCTGAGCATGTCCCCCTCAGAGAATTCCCATTTACCCATCAAAACTCAATTCAGACATAGCTGCCCTTAGGCACATCCCACCCTCTTCCTAGCCATTCCTCAAGCGCTGTATTTTCTCCATGTTCTGCTCTCCATGATTTGCTTCTTCACTAGAATGCCAGCTCCCTGAGGGCAGGGTTCACAGCTATTTGCCTTCTTTTCTAGAACTGCATCAGCCCACAACACAAGTGTCAAACTATTTCCCATCATCAGACCATTTGTCCCTTGTCACGTTGTTCCAGAAATTGCTGCTCTTCCAAGCAGCCCCCCACATGGGCTTGAGCAGGCAAGCGCTTCCTCATTCTGAGACAGTTCTCAATGCTCTGCACACCTCACTGGTGAGAGGCTTAGCACTGCCTTAAAGGCAGGAAGACTGGATCCCAGGCAGGACTGATGGGCTGTGCATTGGTCGGCCATTTACTTGCCGTAGGCTTGTCTAAATATCCAGCCGAGTCCTCTAGGTATTTTGATATCGAGTTACAAGTCCTCAGCAGACGCACAGCATGCTGCTTCCCTCCCGCCTCTCACCTCATCTGGCTGCTTCATTCCTCCAGAGGTGACTCTTAGGTCCCCTCCACACCCTTGTATTCCCCAAAATGCTGCAAGGAGATTGTCAAAGCTGCACCATGCCCTCACGGGACACCCTCTTCCGTAGAGCTGTCCCCGCTCCTTCCAGTGTATGTGTGAGTTTCCTTTTCCAAGAAGTTCTGGCCAAACCTCCCCACCAAACTCCCTTTCTCCTGTCCCCAGCTCTAGGCACATCCGGCTCACTCTGGGCATGGTTTTGGTTCCTCCCCAGAGGATGTAAGTCCTGTCCTCCAGCGGACTGCACCCCAGGTTAGGTCCTGGGCAGAAGTAGGGGCAGGGCTAGAGAACAAAATTTCCTGGAGGGGACCAGGCTTGTAGAAAATCCTTCTAGACTTCATCTCAGTCCAGAGAGGTCCACATTTGTAATCCCATGGAAAAGTTATTGAAATTCTAGCAGGTTAATTTCAAGGTACCACTTCCAGCACAACCCATGGTGAGAATAAAGACACTTAGGCATATGTGTAGTTGTGGGGAACCACAGGGTCCTAAATCCAGCTAGGATGATGGCTAATGGGAACAAAGGCCTCGACCCAGGGCTGAACCTAGGTTTTATTAATTTGTGAAGAAGGGGGTGGCTCGAGGATGAGTGACTGCGAGATGGCGGGAAGTAGGTGAGTGCGGTGAGCCGGGCTGGGTAGGGGGCCTGAAATCACCTCTGCCAGTGCGGAGTGAAGGACATGCAGAAAGCGTAATCTGCGTAACACAATTGAGGTAGTAGCTGATGTTCTGGGGTTGGTGCTCCAGTTCTGGTGTGTAATTTTCTATGCCCTGAGAAGTCAGAGCTTCTTATCTCAAGGTTCAATCCCAGTCAACAGTGTGGCGACACTCAGCGCAGCTCACACATAATATTTGGAGCTGTAGGAAGGGGCCTCACTGGCCTATTGCATTGCTTCAAAGGCTACACATTAGCACCTCAGCTGGACCCATTTGCACTGTCTAAAGCCAACTGAGGGGACAAGGACAAAACTGAACCAGATCTACACATATGAACATACAGAAGTAGAGCCAGGTTTAGCCAAAATGGAGATAATTGCGCTTCTTTCAAAGAGAGTCATTCACACGGTCCTCCACTCAGGCTCACAGGAGGAGGCAGTTCCTGCACTGGAAAAACCCCGGAAAATGTGAGTGTCCCTCACTCCAGAGGGCCTGTGAGTAGGGGGCCTGCTGGGGAAAAGTACAGGGGTAGGGTTAAGGGCTGCCATTGAAGATGGGGTTCGCAGCCCACAACTTTGGTCAATTTCAGGCAACCCTAAGCTGTGAGGCCTGCTGGGGCTGGAAGGAAAGTTAGAGGCTGTGTTTCCTTGGGGGTCCCCACGCTCAGGCTGCATGAAGTGTGGGAGGAGCTGCTCACCGTATTTCACTGGGCGTGCCAGGCTCTGAATAGCTCCCTGACCAGAGGCTGCAGTCAAGTAACTCAGCCATGAAGAGCCTCTGCTATTGACTGGAAATCTCACAACCTGGGTGGTTCTGCTTGCTCTCTGCCACAGAGCTGGGTCTGCTCTGTAAGTCTTCTGGTTAACAAGAAATGGGGAGAGAAATTAATCGTTACTTACACGCAGTCTGTTAGGCAGGCAGCATTTTTCAAAGCTTGACATCCAAGGCGGCAAAAGGGCAGGAATAAACCATAGGAGTCTTCGGCAGCAAAAAGGTAGGAAACTATTAATCATCCGAGGCCTGCAAAGGACACAGCTGAGGTCTGACAGGGAAAGAGATCCTCCCAAGTTGCACAGAAACTGTGGATGGATTTCAAACTGGAGCACAAGTCCCTGACTTCTAGGTCACAGTACTTTCCTCTGGGTCTTCTGTGCTTTTCACCCAGGGACCACAGAAACCCCCAGACTCGTAAGCCATGCAGTTATTTCATTTTGCATGTAGAGGTCCCTATTTCTTATGAGAACCTACTCTTCAAACCCCCTCCCACTTTTCCTCTTCAGAGCCTGACCAATCTATGCGTTCAAGAATAAGAATTGGTAGTACGTGACCACCATTCATATAAAACACAAAGCTGATCTGTGCAGTTAGATAAGCCAGGACAGTGCTTATCCTTGAGGAGGTACAGACTGGGAGGGGAATTACACTGGGAGGGTTGCTGGACATGTTCTGTTTCTTGACTGGGGTTCTGGTTACACAGGTGTGTTCCATAGGTAAAAATGTATCTGGTTGCACTAATCATGTATACATTTTAATGTTTGTTTGTGCACTTCAGTTACAAATGTACATTCTAAACTGGGAGTGGTGGAACATACCAATAATCCCAGAACTCTGGGAGGCTGAGGCAGGAGAACACAAGCTGGAGCTCAGCCTGTGCAGCTTAGTGATATAACGAGGCTCTGTCTGAAAATGAAAAAGAGACAGGGCTGGAGATGTAGTTCACTATAAAGGCCCTGGGATCAACCACCAGTGCCACCAAAAAAGAAAACTAAAGATTAAATTCTAGCTTTTCTGTACTACTCAGGGAAGGGTCCATAGAGTGTTTTTTCTTGATCTCCATAGTAATTTAAAGGGAAACTTTCACAGTGTCTGCAAATATAAGAGAAGGATATTCTCAAGTTCCGTGCAGTAGAAACCCACTGAAGCTAGCACCAGCCTTGATTTCCAGGTAGAGCAATATATCTACACAAGGCAAAGAGGCCTGGCGTGGTGGTGCACACCCGTAATCCCAGCACTCAGGAGGGTGAGGCAGAATTGCCGCAAGTTCAAGGCCAACCTGTACTGTGTAGCAAGACCCTGTTTGAAAACACACACAAAAACCAAATACTAACTGGAAAATGCATGATTGCGTATACATCCTAACCTGCAGAGGACATGGGAAGAGCTCCTGCTGGGAGCTTGTGCTAGTGCTGCCGCTGAAAACCCTGCTGACGTGTGTCAGAGTCTCCAGGAATTCTAGCTGTGCAGAGGTTTGCCGCTGCCCTTGGAACCATTCCTATTGCTAGCTGCTCCTGGAACCTTCACTAACCATATCCTAGCAGCCTTCTGGGAGACTCACTTCTGGTGAACGCTGACCCCAGGGCTGGCTACCAGCCTCTCCCAAAGGCACCTTATGTCAACCGTCTACCATTGCTCTGCGTGGCACAGATTCTCCTCTGTGCTTTGTGGACACCGACACCCAGAGCAGCCTCAAGGGGCCTCACTCCGCAGGCCTACATGTGGACGCTGGCCAGGGATATGGCATGCTTGTGTGGCCCCATCTCCTGGGAACACCTATAGGAGGGCACGACCGATCCCTGCTTCCACGGAGATCTTGAAGAGACTGAAAAGGAAGAGCAGGCCGCTGCTGAAAAGGCTGTGTGACCAAGGAGGAACTTCAGGACGAATGGAGCACACCAGCTCCTAAGTCCGCCATTACTCAAGCTGAGGCCCCAGACTGGTCTGAAGGCACCAGGCGCTGGCCCAGGGGGCCACTGAAGACTGGCCCGCAGCCCCACTGCGCAGGCCCCTGTGTGGGTAGGAACAACCTCTGAGTGGTCTTAAGCTGCTCTGCAGACACTTAGGCAAAATGCAAATGAGGTTGATGGAAAATAAGACAGCAATTTCTAAAACAATTTTTCTTTGAATTCTAAATTTAAAAAATAAAGAAATTTTAAAATTCTAAATTTAAATTTAAGCAGTCAATTAAAAGACTTGTCTTGCTTGATGAAAGAAAACCCACTGGGGCCGTTTCTCAGGGAAGCACTCAATATAGGATGGAGTTACAGCACAGTAAGCAGTCTGCGTGCTGGGGACACTCCCCTGACAACAGCCCCCATCCGCACCCCGCCCCCACCCCTGGCTTGGTCCTTCAGCCAAAGGTCCCAGAGGGCAGGTGGAAAATTCTGCACACGGAAACATTTAAGCCGCATCAGCTCCAGTGAACTCTGGTTCAGTTCACAAGGGGCCCCGGGCTATGCGCTGCAGGGAGTGTTCTGTACGTGAGGACACGGAGTGGCAGGGAGATGGCCGCGCCCACAGGAGGACGGGCAGGGCAGGCGCTGTGCTCAATGCCCTCCTGCAGAAAGAACTGCTACAAGGCAGGGCCCAGTGGGCCTATGAGCTGCGGGCTGGCTCAGGTGGGCCCAGTGACATCTGTTAGACAGTGCCTGACTGGGCCAGTGCTCGAGAGATGAGTGTACCTGGCACGTGAGTGTGATAATGAGTGTGCTGGCATTTCCTGTGAATGTGCCTCTTTTCTGGGTGTTTCTTCTGCCTGGAACACCCCGTCCATTGCCCTGGAAACCTCCAGTCCTTGTCTCTGCCTGGAAAAATCCTAGGTGTGTTTCAAGGGTTGGTTTAAATGTGTGATGTGACACTGCCTTGCCGAATGAATAACCCCACCCCAGGCCCACCCAGCCCTGGCTCATATGAGTGCTGTGTATGGGCTTTTCTTGCAGAATGCATGCTCTTCAAGGGCAGGACCCCCGTCACCTCAGCTGTCCACTCAGGACTGTGGAAGGGACAGATGTGCACATATAGATCTGTATTGGAGCATGTATTGGAATTGACTGAGACCTACATCTCTAAACAAAGAAAATCATTAGCAGATGAATTGCAAGTCCTGTTTGGAGTGTTAATTTAAAAGCTAATACTCTTTTATCTTAAGCAAGATCCAATGGTTTGATAAATGCCATTGTGTTAGTTTTGTTTAAGGCTGGGCCCAGCTGCAAAATGGCTGAATGAGCAATTCATACACAATTCCTCAAGTTACTTGGGCATGGTTTTATCTTATTGACAAGCATTATAATGACTATAATAAACTAAAGAAACTCAGGTGAAACAACACATGATTATGCTTGTCAATAGAGGTGTAGCCATGAATTTAATGAATGCATTTCCCAAGTCTTTCTTTGTTAAGGGTGTTTATCCAGGTTCTTATCAGAATAAGAACTGTGTGAATCACTCAGCAGCATTTCATGTATTTACCCACTCATTCATTCCTCAGTCCCACCATTATCCTGGGCACCATGTCAGGGGCTGTGGGAAAACCTTCCACGTGAACGAGACACGATCACTGCCCTCTGAGCGCGTCTTCCAGGGAAGTGCTGATTTGAGTCACCCAAAGGACGGCAGAGCCCAAACACACAGCCAGGGGAATGAGCTGGACTGGCTGGAATGATCTGAATGTGTAGAGTTTTGTTAATAGCAAGGTATTTTTTTCCTTGTATGAAAGTAATTCATGCTACAGTTTGGCCCCCAAAAACCTAGAAAAAGAACAAAGTTATAAGAGTTCCCCTTTATGATTTCAAAACTTATCACAAAAATTCACGAAATTTGAAAATAATAGCCTTTTCAATAAACAATGTAAAGCGTGAATATTTATGTGCAAAAGAATGAATTTGAACCACTAGACAAAATTTAGCTGTGATCAAAAACTTAAATATGAGGCAAAACCCTCAGAAGAAAACAGAGATAAGTCTGGTCTTAGAGTAGGTAGACTAGGTACTTTAGACGTCTAAAGCAAAAGCTGAAAAAAAGATAAATTAGACGTTGTCAAAATTAAAATCTTTTAAGGGGCGGGGATGTAGCTTAGTGGTAGTAGAGTGGTTGGCTGGCATGTGTGAGGCCCTAGGTCCAATCCCCAGTGCTGCAAAACAAACAAAAACCTCGTGCTTCAGAGACACCACCAGAAAATGGAAAATAAAAACAAACACAACAATCTATAGAATGAGAGTCAATATTTGCAAACCATATATCTCATATTCAAAAGTACACAAAGCACTCTTACAATTCAACAACAAAACAGACAAATAATCCTATTTTGAGATGGGCAAGGATTTGAACTGACATTTCTCTAGCAAGCATATACAACCAGGCACAGCAGTGCTTGCCTGTGCACATTGCTACTCAGGAGGCTGAGTCAGGAGGAACACAAACTCCTGGCCAGCCTGGGTAACTAGGTAAGAACTTGTCTTGAAATTAAAAAAAAAATATTTTTTGAGACAAGGTCTTACTATGTAGTTCATGCTTGCCTTGAACCCATTGTGTAGCCCAGGCTGACCTCAGCCGCATGGTGATCCTCCTGCCTTGGCCTCCAAAATACTGAAATTACAGATGTGTATCACCACACCCAGCTTGGGGCCCTGGATTCAATCCCTAGTACTACAAAAAATAAATTATATATATGTAATAGATACATTACATATACATTACATATATATATCCAAAAGTTCAATAAGGACTTGAAAACATGCTTGACAGCATTAGTCACTGGAAAATGCAAATCAAAACATTAGAATATTACTTCATATTTCCTGGGCTGGCTAGAATAAAACGTGGGCAATAGCAAGTGTTGACAAAACCATAGAAAAACTGTAACCCTCGTAAGTTTCAGGTGGAAATGGAAAGCAGTACATTCACTGTAAAAACCAGTGTGGGGGTTTCTCAAAAAATCAAAGCAGAATTATCACATAATCCAGCACTTCCCCTCCTCACCGTATCCTCAAAAACTGCAAATAGGAGCCCAAGCAGGAACGTGTATGCCAATATGATACCGAGGTTCACAGTGTCATAATTTACGAGCCAAAAAGCAGCAACAACCCAGCATCTGCCCACAACTGAATGGGTGGACACAGTGGCAACCATACAGTGGAATATTTTGCCTTAAAGAGGAAGGAAATTCTAACATATGCTACAGTACAGATGAAAGGCGAAAGATTTATGCGATCTGAAGAGAAACTAGAGTATACTGCTACAGTACAGATGAAGCTTGACAATATGCCAGGTAAAATAAGCCAAGCACAAAGGCCACATGTTTTATGATTCCACTTTTATGAAATATCCTGAGTAGGAAAATCCACAGAGATAGAAAATAAGGTAGAAATTGCCAGTGGCCAGGGAAAGGGAGACTAGGGAACGGCTGCTAATATAGGTATGGAGTTTGTTTTAAGGGTAATGAAAATCTTCTGGAATTAGATAGTAGTGATGGTTGCTCAACCTTGTGGATATGCCAAAAACCATTGAATTTTATGCTTTTTTTTTTTAAACAGCTTATGATCCTCCTACCCCAGCCTCCCTGTATTGTACATTATACTAAAGGATGAATTTTATGACATACGAATTAGGTCTCATTAAAAAGAGTAATTTATTGTTATTGTGTTCAATTTGGAAACAATTATTTTAAAAAAAGAAGAGGAAGCACCTGAGCTGTGAGTGTTAGGAAGGAGGACATTCAGGCCTGCAGAGGGCCTGAAGGCCAGCGCTGCCCATTGCAGGACAAGGAGGAACTGGGAAGCGTCTGGGGCAATTCAGCCGGTGCTATTAAGTGCCCATTACCGAGAGGACATGAGCAAGACACAGTCCTTGCGCTGGTCAGGTTAGGACTTGATGTATAATAAATCTATCTGTCCAAAACTGAAGCTGCCTACCTACTGGAATAATAGTTAATATTTCCTAATGCTTTCTGTGCGCCATGGGCAGGTGCTCAGGCTGACTGGCCTGTAGAATCCTCTGAACGACCCTGGGCGGTGGTTACCAGCATCACGACTCCTGATTCAGGGTAGCAACTAGCCTAGGGCTCCTGGTGTGGAAGTGTTGCAGCTTCCACCAGTCAGCTGCTGGCTTCCAAAGCGTGCGTCACAGCTGCCTTTGTCAGCAAAGGCACAAGGCCCATGCTCACCTCCTCGACAATGGGAGAATTGTGGGGCAGGAGCTGGGCTGGGTGCCAGGGACATGGTGGTGACTAAGCAGGGCCCTCCAGCAGTGCACAAGACTGAGGTGGGAAGTGGAGATGGATGTCGTCCTCACTGCAGGAACAAAGCAAAACACTGATGCTGAGAAGGCCACGAGGCATTTCTGGATTTCACCCGTAATGAAGGGAGGCAGAGCTATAGAACAGCACCTAGTGAATGGTGAAGCTCCGCCATGTCAGCTGCTGCTATTACTTCTAAGGTTGCAGAACTTAGAAACTTTGTTGTTCCTTCCCAGAAAGGCCTAGGCAGGGATGAGCCTCACTGGGCAGGGGTCAGCCCAGATTCGGCAGATCCTGGAGTTTGCACAGTCTGAGGGACACTCTTTAAGAAGCAGACCGCAGCCAGGCACACTGGCACACACCTGTAATTCAGCTGCTCAGCAAGCTGAGGCAGGAGTATCAAGAGTTCAAGATGAGCCTGGGAAAATTGGCAAGACCCTGTCTCAAAATAAAAGAAAAAGAGAGGAAGGGTGTGGGATGTACCTTAGTGGTAGAGAATCCCTGAGTTCCTTACCTGGTACCATTAAAAAGACTACAAATAACAAAATTTACAAAAATATATTGCCACAAAAATGCACTCCTAGGGGCTTTTCCAAGGCCTGAGGTCCTGGAAGGCCTCACACAGGCCAGGGCCACTAGAACTCAGCTTCAGGAGCTCCATGGCCAGGCACCTCTGCGACAGAGGGGTCAAGAAGTTCTGCTGCTGAGGTCCCTTCTGAGACTGAGTGTGTGATTACGCAGCCTGTGAGTTTTAGAGGACCCTGCCATAGCACCACATACACCCACACATCACTTAAGGACCTCTGTCCTTTTTTTTTTTTTGGTAAACACAAAGAAATCACTTTATTTTTAAATTTTCTCATTAGTATATGTTTGTGATACACAATACGTACATTCTCTGGGAGTCTGCGCATCTACATACCCCGCCTTGATCCTCTTTTCTTCCCCCTCCTCCCTCTTTCTTCCCGTCCTCCCTACCCCCAGGTCTCCTTCCCATTTCCACACTCCGTTCCCCTATTTCCAATCATCTACTTTTTATTTTGTTCTTTGAATCATTTATTCTTTGGTAGGTGACAGACTTCAGGCATGGAGGGCGCTGCCTGGCCGGGAACCTGGCATCCACACTCAGGACAAACACTTGACCAGCCCCAGGGCGGTGCATCTTGTCTCTCACCATGCAAAATGCTGCGGAATCCCAGCACTGGGAAGGTCTCTGGATCATGATCTGCCTTGAGGGACACAGACACCGGTTCCAGGGTGCAGAGCAGGAAGGATTTGAGAGCAGAACTGATTGCGAGAAGACTATGCCAGACAAAGTGGGCGCACCTAAAGCTCCTCAGGAGGCTTGGGGGAAGGATGCCTAGAACCCAGAAATATGAGGACAACCTAAGCAACATAGTGAGACACTGTCTCAAAAAAATAAATAAATGAAAATAAAATACGAAAACTAACTCACTGTGGAAACCTTTCATCCTGCAAACAAGAGATGTTTTATAAAGTAAATTCTTTGCTGAACGTGGTGGCACATGCCTATAATCCCAGCACACATGAGGCTGAGGCAGGAGGACTGGTTTCCATAGTGAGTTGAAAACCAGTCTGGTTTACATAGCAAGACCCTGATTCAAAAACCCTGAACAAATAAATGAATGAATAAATAGAGCCTAAAGGCATTCTGACTTCAGAAAGTTTGAGAAGTGCTGTTCTACAGGTCTAAGTATCACTTTAAAACATTTGCATCATGTAAGGGATACCTGTTTATAGGATGAAGTAAAAATAATTTTGTAATCTTTTTTCTTTGAGGGGAAGTACTGGGAATCGAACTCAGGGCCTCAAGCTTGCCAGGCAGGTGCTGTGCTACTGAGCTACACCCCTGACCTTGCAATTATTTTTTGTAACAGCAATAATTTTTCACATCCCATCCATTATTTTGTTTGTATATGACACATAGAATCTGTAGTTTAGTTCTGCATTCAAGTATTGCTTCCAGAATTATATTAACAATAAACTGAAATTCATAAAAAAAAAAAACCAGGGCTACAATGACTCAGGTAAGGGTGTCTAATTTGGCTTGCCTGTCAACAGAACACAAATTATGTAAAAATCTTGATTATAATTATATAATTGGTGGTTTTGTGATGACAAAGGCAGGGAAAAATAAATTTCCTTTAATAAACAAACACGTAATAGTTTATGAATTATGTATGTGTTTATTACTCAACAGAACCTTGCAGCTCATCACATGCAATAATAATTAAATTTAGTTTTTTGAAGTTTGATCACCTTTCAGGTATATAAAAATCATGGCTTCCGCCAAGTGTGGGATTACATACCTATAATCAGTTCTCGGGAGGCTGAGACAGGAAATTTGCTGCAAATTAAATGCCAGCTAGAGCTACATAATGAGTTCAAAGCTGGCCTGAATTACAGAGCAAGATCCTGTCTCAAACAAACAAACAAATAAACAAACAAAAAATAACATCATTCATTATTGAGTTTTGTCATTAGGAAAGTATATTGTCAGTGAGTGTGGTGGAACACATCTGTAATCCTAGCACGGGGGAGGCTGAGGCAAGAGGATCAATGTGAGTTTGAGGCCAACCTGGGCTACAAGGTGAATTCAAGGCCAGCCTGAAACCCTGTCTCAAAAGGACAAAAAATAAACAAACAAAAAACAGCAACAACAAAAAACAGTATATTGTCAAGGTAGTTGGATAGAATATATTTTATTTAACACTTTATAAACCTGATTGCTAACTTTTCAATCATGGTAGTTTGGGTCTTGCAGGAGTGAAGGCTGGGCCTGGTACTATACATGGGGCAGTTATCTTTCACAGAAGTGGACAAGAGTCTCCAGAATGTTCAGCTCCTACATAGGCCATTTCTTATTCAAGTGTTAGTTCTGCCACCAAGAGTGAGGAAGCTGAGAATCAATAACACATTTTGAATCTTGAATCTTGAAGGGTGATCACTGCCTTTTTCATGGCCCTGGAACTGCCTGAAGAAGGTGAAAAGTCGCCATCCTGGCACAGGCTAACGCCTGAGGGGAATGTGCGTAGACCAGGGCAGGAGCCCACCGTGGGACGTTGCATTCTGACCCACTACGTCACCGCGTAGACTGCCAAGATGAATGTGAAGTCCAGGTGGAGAAGGGAAATCGCCCCACTGCAGGAGGCTCATGTCTTAGGCTGTGACTGTCTCAGGGAGCTCCAGGCCTGAGGTTCTACGTGGCTTCGCAGGTGTGGTTCACGAGGTTTGGCTTGCCCAGGTAGTTTCCCAATCCAGGCCATGCCAGGAAATGTGGGTCAGAAGACCTTGCTCAGACTTTGGCTGTCTTTCGAGGGGCTCCTTAGCAAAAGAGAAAGGGAGAGAATTAGGGGTGTGGGGGGGCTGACAGACAATGGGAAGCCAGGGCAGTGTCTGGGATGGCAGGCAGAGGCCTCCAGAGGAAGCCCTGCCCTCCTCACTTGATCCTACAAGGTCTGTCTCACTCTCCCTCCCAGCCCAGAAGGGAGGATGGGAAAATGGAGGAAAGAGTGATCTTCTCAACTTTTGCTGTCCCCTTTGCTCAAGTAGGGGTTTGGGACACACATCAGTTGAGAGTTACAAGGGCAGAGACCGTGATCCTCCTCCTCCTCCTCTCCACCAACCACCAGCTGTGGGCAGCCACACGGGTGCTGCACCAGGGTCAAAAGGTGATGCTAGTCCCTAACCTCCAGGCATCTCAGGGTCAGGAGGCTTGGAGAACATATGTGACAGTCCCCACCCAGTACGAAACTCAAAAATATTCGGGAGCTGATTGGACCAGACGCGAGGGAGGAGGAGGGGAAGAGACACAGTGATCACTCAGAACCTGGCCCTGAGAGTCCCAGGGACGGAAGCACTGGGGTGTGGTGGGTGAGGCCAGAGGCTGGGGTTGTGTCTTGTTGTAAATTTTGTTCTTCTGAAGCCAACTTCCTGACAGATCTTGTTCCAGCAAAATTGTCCCTTTCCTCAAAGCACTTATACTGTTTTTAACCAATGTACACTCACTGAACACCTACTACATACCTGGCTCTGAGCGGTTCACCAGGAGGTCAGAGAGGAAAACAGTCCCCAGGAGCTTCCAGTAGATGGGAAAGTCACCAGTGCACATAGATTAAGTGCTAATTACAGACTGGAGTAAATCATGTAACATCTGGATGACTTGAGTTTTCTCCTCTATAAGATAAGCAAGAGCTGACTATCTATAATGTATACCCTGCTGGCTTCCAAAGGGTTTTTAAACAGTGTCCAAAAAAACCCACATATTTATAGCAATTTTGTGAATCTAGAATTAAAAAACTAAAAACCAGGTGGAAGGAGAGAAACTAATTAAAAGAGAGAGGAGAAAACATGGAAGAGCCCTAACATGGGGTTAGATGAGATGGAGAAGTCAAGGGCCGTCTTCCCTTGCTATGTTCTCACCGGGCCAGAACAGATGGTTTGTATAACCACCTATGTGGTCAGATGAAATGTATCAGGTCTGCATCAAAGAGAAAATTCTCCTGAAAATGATATTAAAGACATTTATTTTGTTGGTTCTTCTTTAGGTAAGGAATATAGATTACAGCGGTAACATAGTGGACAAGGCCTTTCATGGTAGCTTTTCCAGGACAAAAAAAAACTGCAAGATTTTTTCATGCAGTCATTTCTTCTGTCAACCATCAATAGATGCCAGGAGTACACTGCTGCCATCAAGCTTGCTGGGTAGGGAGGTAGCTCGGTGGTAAAGCACTTATTTGGCATGAAGTCCGAGCTCACACACACAAAAAATTTTTTTAAGTTTAAAATGGAACTTGTAGAAGACATTTTTCATAGGCAGCTAAGACATGTGGTTCTAATATATAGTTTTCTGGTGACATAAACTGATACCAGGACAGAACTCAGAATGAGGAAGTTCTACAAACAGGTTGTTTCTTCCACACTATCGCCAGCCCTGGCTATCGGCCCAGCAGAGAATGAAAAGGCGGTATCTAGTTTCCAGTTTTATTTTGCATGTCTTGAGTTTTAAATGGTATCAAGCATCTTTATGTTTACTGGCCATTCATACTTTTTCTTCAAACTACTTGTGTATATTCTTTGACTATTTTTTAAAAACTGTATCAGAGGGCTGGGGATATAGCTCAGTGGAATAAGTGCTTGCCTGGCAAGCACAAGGTCCTGAGTTCAATCCCCAGTACCGCAAAAAAAAAAAAAAAAAACTGTATCAGCATCCTCAGCTCTACAACAGCGCCCCAAAGGGTTAGCTGTGGTGGGAATTAGATGAAGCAGTCTATGTGCTGAAGTGATGTCCAGCGATTAGAAAGTGAACTTTAAGTCAGCAATTACAGTGGTTAGTATCTTTTCTTATTCATTACTGTGAGTTTCTTATAAATTAAGGAAATAATTCTTTGTCATGTGTTTTCTTAGTTATTAATTTTTTTTTTTTTGGTGATATTGGGGAGGGAACCCAGGGCCTCACACATACTAGGCGAGCTTTCTACCACTGATCAATATTTCTGGCCCCTTGAAAAAACATTTAGATGGTAATCTCCATGTAAAAGTTTTTTTAAAAAAAGTTATGTGCTCTACTGCTTGAGTCCCAAGGGCTTGGGGACCAACTGCCTGTCATCCCAAGAGACCCTGGCCCTAGCAGCAGAGGGTAAGGCATCAGAGAAGCTTCTGACTGAGGGACAGTGGGTAGGTGGCTCTGGTCCCCGAGAAAGAGAGCACCACGTGAGTTCTATCTCCGGGCCCCAGGTCCACCAGAAGGAGGAACACACTCCCGCAGTGCAGATATACAAAGGAAAGACCAAATTAGGTTTTGAGATATGACAAACTTGAATTCAAATCTACCCCACCACTTGATCTGGGGACATTGAGAAGGCACTTAATTTCCAGGGTCTCTTAAAGAATGCACTTTGTAGGACTGTTTGACAGTTCAGTGCTTAGGACTGTTAGAAGGCGCTTTGGGTTAATCCCACATCAGTCATGGTGAACCTGCGGCATGTGCGCTGCAGCGGGCTGTTAGTATCATTGAAAGCTCTAGAAGGTTTGCTATTACTGCCACACGTTCACTCCTGCCCCTTCCTCAGTGCCTCAAATTCTGGGTCTTTGAATAGGTCACAAGAGCTTGACTTTGGGGTCAGACCAACCTGCACTGTCCTCTCCACCACACAGCTCTGTCAGGTCACGTCACAGAGGACCTGGCCGGTGTGTGGCCACCCTGGGCACAAGGAATATAATATGACCTTCAGCATATCTTCAGTGAGTTTGGTGGACAGGGTGTTCAAACTGGAGAGAGAAGGCCTGCATCTGAGGAACTCAAGGGGAAATAAAGGTTTCTCACACTCTTGAGGTAACGATCCCACATCCCCAGCGGGACTGGCTCCCATACAGTTCTAGGTGGCCTTTGCAGAGCTCTTTCCTGCCCCTCAGCCCTGTGCATCCCCACCCAGTTGATAAGCTGCTGTCGATCAGATTGCCAGACAAAATCCAGGACACACAACTCAATTTGAAGTTTCGCTATACAGTGAATGCTCTTTTAGTATAAGTATGGCCCAAATATTGCATAGGGAAAACTTGTCCTTAAAAAAAATTGCAATTTGTCTGAAATTCATGCTTAACTGCATGTCTTGTATTTTTATTTGTTGAAAGTTGCCAACACAACACCCATCACATTAGAAGCTCCCCTCTGTGGACCAGTTAAATGCCTATGGCCTCCACCGGGCCAGCCCTCTGCACAGCAGGTCACATCCAACCGCGTGTGATCCTCAGGGAGGGGACGTGCAGGCACCAGTGAGAGGGTGGTGGGCGCAGCTCTCTGGAAGTGGGCAGGGGCCTTGCTCTGGCTGCCTCACCCAGCAATGTCGTCATCACCCCCACTTGCCCTGGAAAGAAACCGAAGTGCTCCCATCCAACAAAGGCGCATTGAGCCGGCGCTTTTCAAGGCCCCAGCGGAGGGGTTAACGAGCTGGGTCCCTCCGCTGGTAACTAGTGACCTGCAGTCTGCAATCCCTGTGTGTGTGTGTGTGTGTGTGTGTGTGTGTGTGTGTGTTCCATGGACTCCCTCCACTCCCAAAACACCAGTGCCGGAGAATCCCAAAGCACACATGGAGTGTATGTTAGAATTTCCTGGGTACGTGTTTGTCTCCTTCTCTACCCAGCTCCACTCCCCCACCTCACCCCAGCCTGGAGATCCAGGGAGCAAAGGTGGTCTTGTTCCTTTGATTCCCAGGAAGGGTCTCAGAGAGGACACCCAGTTACAGGGACAGCTGTCACCGGGGTCGCTAACACTACACCCTAAACCACTACTTCCCTGGGTCAGGAGGGGTGACAGGGCCCCACGCTCTCTGGCTGAACTGCTTCCCCTCCAGGGTCCAGACACCCTGGGCCTCCAGAAGGAAGTAGGAGGGGCGGGGTGGGTGCTTGGGTGGGCTGAGGACTAGCAGAGGCTGCAAACACTGGCCTAAGAAGTGAAATACATGTCTATACAAATACTGTCTTAGCATCCCCGATTCTGCCACACGCGGTGAGCTCCTGACAATGAGCAGGGGAGAGGTCAGGGCATGGACAGGGTAGGGGTCAAGACTAGGGTCAGTTCAGGTCAGTGCTAACATGTCTTAGACACTAGCACTTAGGGGCCGCATTCTGCGGCTGCCCCTTCCCAGTCCTTCCCCCAGGGCTGGGCTGCTTGGTTCCAGCCCCTCCGACCACCTCGCACACGTGCTCCTCCACCAGGACCCCCATCCTTGCTCCTGACTGCTTGGAATGCTCTCCCTACAGACCCACTCGGCTACTGCCCCCACCACCCTTGGGTGCCCTTCTCAGTGAGGCCAGCACTTCCCACACACCTGTATCCTGTAACTACCCTGCACTGCTGTCATCCTGCCTGAGCCCTTTCCTCTTTCGCAGCACCTCAGAGTCTCTGTTGATTTATCTTGTTTATTTATCTTGTTTGCTCACTGATCATATTCCGAGTTTGCAGAATTTCACCCTGCACAGTGGATGTCAGTAAACATAGGTCGTATCATACTCACCGAACTGAATCTGGGAGGCCCTTGGTAATCGAGTTGTTTTTAAGCAGAAGAGCTTTCAGAGTTTCCTGAAGAGCCTGTTAGGACATGCCAGCCAGAATCCCTTTCCTAGACTTCCTGAGTCAGCTTGGGAAGCGTCTATAGCTTCAGACGCTAAAACCTTTCTCCAGCACCGTCCCCTGCCCCACTGAAGGTCATGGCACAATTAGGAGCTGAGCCAGCAATCTTGCGTTGTCTCCCGCTGCAGCTCTCTCCAGCTCTTCAGGCAGATGTGGGGATGTCTCCCAGTCCCATGTGGGGAACTCTCAGCCCCAAATAGTCATCAGAGCTACTGCCGAGTGCTACTGTCTCTGTCTAGTTTTCGCCTCATCCAGTCCTATAGCTCCATAGTTGGGGCCCAATGAACGTTGTTTCTTTCTACTGCCACAGTCTTGGTGGCCAGGTCAGCAAGGCCCAGGGGAGAAGGGCTGGGACACTCAGAACTTCAGGGTGCCCCTGCCTCCTTCCCCATGCCCTGAATTTTGGAGCAGTGGTCTGTGGTGGCTACAGCTGTTGTTTATTGCTTTGTGGCCTAAACAAGACTATTGTTCTTCCTTCCTTCCTTCCTTTTTGCCTTTCTTTTTCTTTTTCATTTGTTTGTTTTATTTTTGCTGTTTTGAGGCAGGGTCTCACTACGTAGCCCAGACTAGCCTTGAACTCCCAACAATCCTCCTGCCTCAGCCTCCTGAGTGCTGTGATTACAGGCATGTGCCAACCCCGCCTGGCTATGTGTCTGTTTCTAACTGTAAAATAGGGTAGATGTGTGTGTTTCTCCTGATGATGTGTTTTGAAAAGTTCTTTGTAAACCACAGCTCACCAGGCCAACCCAAGTCAAACTGTCTGGGCCTACTTACTTACCCTCTACTCAAGGACAAAGCTCTAGCTCCTCAGCCTGAAACCCAGGGCTCTTCCTTCTTGGCCGCAGCCCCAAGCCCCTCCCCACATCTACTGCCACTCATCTGCTCACACCCTTCATCACAGCCCCAGAGTTAGTCGCCACCATTAACCTGGTAACATTTCACACCTCACACCTCTGCCCACACTGTCCCCTCTCCGGATCGCCTGCCCGCCAGCCTCCACAGACCCTGCTGACTTGTTCACAAAGCTGCTGTGGGGGTGGACAGCTGAGTTAGACTTCTGCCGGCCACCACCGGGGTGAGTGACCACAGGCAGAGTTGCTCAGCCTCTCTCCCCCCAGTTTCCTCACCTGCAGAATGGAGAGGATGACGTGACCTGTGCCTCAGGCGAGGGGCCGGGTCACAGGAGGGCAGGGGGCGTCTGAGGAGGAGAGGCTTCACCCCTCTGCATGCCAGGCCTGGCTGTGCTCCACCCGAGGGACCCTGGGCTCCCCCTCTGTGCTCTCCTGCCCCGGCCCGCATCCCCACCACGGTGTCTTCTCCAAGCACACCGATAACGCTAATTCCACAGCCATTACGGCCAGTGCCTTCTCACAGGGGACTGGCTAAGGGTGTGGGCTGAGGAGTCAGGCCACGTGCCTGGCATGGGGCCCAGTGTGCTGTAGACATGTGACAAGTGGACACCTTTACCCTCTCACATCACAGTTGCCATGAGAACGGTGGGCCTTGAGTCAGACCGCCCCGGGTCCAAGTGCCCGCACCACCGCTCTCTAGGTGCGTAACCTTGACAAACCGCTCAGCCTCTCCGGGCTCCTGCTTCTTCCTCATCTCTAAATGCAGATGAGAATAACTTCTACATCACTGACCGCGTTTAAAGCCCTTAGCAGAATGCTTAGAAGATAGTAAGCGCTTAACCACCTCCCTGGCGGGGATGAGGAAGTGTAAGTAACTTGACCGGCGTCACCTCCTTTGAAAGGACAGCGGATTCCACCCCTGGGCTCTTTGCCTCCAAAGTCAGAGTTTTCTTGATTTCTCCCTGTTGCTCCTATTTTTATACCCGTTTCCTGAATTTAAGCGAGAAGAACACTGCTTTCATGCCCTAACTATCATGGCAATGGGTTAAAACATTTCGGACATATTTAAACCCATGAATTCATGCAAAGAAATCGTCGGTCAAGATGCAGGAGAGCTAGCTCATTATTTAGAAACTGCAAAAGAGAAAGAGGTATAGATGGTGTAGAAAGTGAACTCACACTAACCAACTAGTTGAGAGAGGAACTGTCTCTTAGGTAAAAGTATTTCAGCTTCTAAATGCAGGAAGAGCGGTAAACACCAGGTTAGCAGCCTCGATGAGATGATGGGTCCAGGCATGGATCCCCAGGGCTGCTTGCCCCGGGTCCTGACCGAGAACCCTGCACTCCCACGGAGCAGCTGCCCAGGGGCTGAACCTCACCCCATCTCTCCCCTCAGTATAGAAACCCCATTATACTCTGGGCTGGGAAAACTAGACCGGAAAAATGACCTGGTTTCTTCAACAAATAAATGTCACAGGGAGAAAAAAGGGAACCTATTTTGAAAAGATTTAAGAGATAGCAATTGTTAGCAATGTGTGGACTTTATTAGGATCTTGGAGTTTTTAAAAAATTGTTTTAGAGATGAGAAAACTGGAGAATTGGAACAGTGATATTAACAAATTTTTGTTCTTTTTTGGTAATAATAGTAGTGTGACTTTTTCTTAAAGTCCTCTTCTCTTAGGAATATATGCTGAAATATTTAGAGATAAAATGGCGTGATACCTGAGATTTGCTTCCAAAGAACCCAAAGGCTAGGCAGAGTGGTGCATGCTTGTAATCCCAGCTACTTGGGAGGCTGAGGCAGGAAGATCAAAAGTTTGAGCTCAGCCCAGGTGGTATAGCAAGAGTCTGTCCCAAAATTTAAAAAATAAAAAGTGGTCAGACATCGTGGTGCACACCTGTAATTCCAGCACCCTGGGAGGCTGAGGCAGGAGGATCACAAGTGTGAGCCCAGCCTGGGCAACTTAGTGACTTAGTGAATCCTTCTCTCAAAATAAAAAATAAAAAGGGTGGGGAAATAGCTCAGTGCAGCGGCCCTGGGTTCAGTTCCCAGCGCTACAACACAAACAAATAAACAGCTGGGGCTGTAGCTAAGTGGTAATGCTAGGTTCAATCCCTAGTACTGATAAAAGAAAAGGAGAGCAAAGGAAAAATGAAGGAAGGAAGGAAGGAAGGAAGAAAAGAAGGAGAAAGAGAGAGAAAAGAAAAAAGCAAAGAAAGAACGAGGAAGAGAGAAAAGAGAGAGAGGAAGTGCCCGGAGGCCCGGCAGGCTATGAGCTGGTCACCACACGAGTGGAGTGAGGAGCCAGCGGTTATTCTGTTATTCTCTTCACTGTTGTATGTGTCTGAAATTTTCCGTAATAAAATGTAAGGAAAACATAAAGCGCTCTGTCTCAGATGCTAGTCCGGGTGCTGCTCCTCAGCTGCCAGGGGCCCCGCTGGTGCCACTGCCTGCCGTGGGCACATGGCCATGCTGGGCATGGCTCTGAGCATGTGACTTGTTTAAGTCTCTGCGTCACCAAAGCGCCCTCTGAGGCTGGGCGTGGGGGCGCACGCCTGCAATCCCAGCACTCAGGAGGCTAAGGCAGGAGGATCCTTGCAAGTTTGAGAGGAGCCTGGGCTACAAAGTGAACTCAAGGCCGGCCTGAACTGCATAGTGAGACCCTGTCTCAAAACGGGAAAAAAAAAAGCATCCTTTGAGCAAAAGACTTGGATTGTGCTCATCTTGGAAGTAAGGACAAGAAAGTTTAAAAAGTTAGTTAACTTGTCCAAGGTCACACACAGCAAGTGGACAAGCTGAGATTGGACTCAGACATTCTATGCTACAAAGGGCTGCTTCAAGCCAGGCATTGTGGCCCACCCTTGTAATCCCAGCACTTGGGAGGTTGAGGCAGGAGGATTGTTGCAAATTCAAGGCCATCCTGGGCTACAAAGTGAGCTCAAGGCCAGCCTGAACTGCACAGCGAGACCCTGTCTCAGAAAGACCAGGAGAGGCAGACCAAAAACACACACAAAAAAACAAAGGGCTGCTTCTCAACATGCAGAGCTAACCACCCACCAGCTGAGCGACCTGTGTCTGCATTCACAGGCCCTCCCTGATCCTGCTGCACCCCAGCCTTGCCCTCTCCTGGGCCAGAAGAGGATGGCTAAGGGTGGGGACCGTGGGAACGTGCCAGCGGGTCCCCACCTCGAAAGTCAGTGCATGAGGAGGGTGCTTCTGAAGTTGATGACCCACAAACTGGGTGGGGGCACGGGTTTGAAGGGGGTACTGAGTGTGCCAGCCACGCCCTTCCTCCTGGCTGGGTGGCAGGAGCGGCGTAACAACCTCCCCACCAACTGTTGGGGAGCTGCGACTCGTCCTCCCGGCCACGTGTCTGTGGAGAGGCCGTGGCTAGGGTCCCAAAGTGCTCCTCAGGCCTCTTCCCAGTTAGCTTTCAGCTGCGCACAAATGTGTGTGTGGGCATAGAGTTTGGCCTGCTTGCTCTCCAGAAGATTAGAACCTAAGAGATTTAAGGATTAAAATCTTCAAGTGCTCTAAGCTCCGGAGCCACCCCAGGATTTGTCAGAGCTGGCACCACCTCAGCACAATGTTCTGCTATTTCCATTCTCTCCCCATCCTGTTTCTTACCTCATCACTCGTGGTGCACATGTTTCCAAGGACTTACTCTACAGCAGGCACAGTATCTGGCCCCGAGGAAGCAAAGATAAATAAAGCATGGCCCTATTTCTCTCAGGTTTCCTACATCCTAGGAGGGAGGCGGACACGAGAACAGAGAAGCGTGAGGGTGAAAGAGAACAGACCTGACTCACACTCCCTTTTTCTGGGGCCTCCTTGGGTTTAACTGTACACCGGCATCACATCCCTCCCTCGCTACCACTATATCTGGAGAGATCTTACCCACTGAGTCACATGAGTGGTGGGCAAGGTCCCTACAATGCCCTCCAGAGGGTTTCCCTTAAAGGAGCGGGGAGTGGATGGGTGTGGTGATGCACACTTATGTTCCCAGCTACTTGGGAGGCTGAGGCTGGAGGATCCCTTGAGCCTGGGAGTTCAAGAGCAGCCTGGGTAACACAGTGGGGTTCCATATCAAAACAGAGTAGGGAGTGGGGGAAAGTACGGTGTAGATCAGCAAGGTTCAGCAGAAAGAATATAATGGGAGTCACGTACATAATTTAAATTGTTGTAACAGTCACACTAAGGAAAGTAAAAAGAACAGAAAAAATCAATTTTAGTAATACATCTTATTTAACTTAATATACCTGAAATATTATTCCTTCAACAGGGAATCAGTATAAAAAATTAGTAATAAAGTACTTGTCATTCAATTTTCATAGTATACTAGCTTTGAATATTTATAGCACGTCTAGGAGGGAGGTCTCATTTTGGACCAGGTACATATTAAGTGTTCAGCAAAGCTGGGCATGGTGTAATACCAGCAATCGGGAGGCTGAGGCAGGAGGACTGTTGTAAGTTTGAGACCACCCTGAGCTACAAAGCGAGCTCAAGGCCAGTCTGAACTGCACAGTAAGACCCTGTCTCAAAAAAAAAAAAAGTAAAGTATTCTATAGCCACAAGTCGCACGGCTTTTATATTGAACAACATAGATCTACATCAGCCCAGCATCTGGTCTGTTTTGCTTTATTTCAGAACTGGAAACTTAGTTCCATTGCCCAAGAAACAAGTCCCATCTCCCTGGGAGCCTTTGTCAAGACTGGTGGCTGTGGCCTCCAGTCCCTGTCCAGAATCCTGGTCATGGCCAATTAACCAGTAAGAAGCACATTAACCTTAAAGATGTGGGCCATTAACCATTCAGAGAGCTGAGGGGCTGCAGGCTGGGCGATCCAGGGGCCACTGCCCATGGGCTCCACTCCTGACGCAGGCACAAAAGGGCAAGACACCACACCCTAGTTCTGCTGTTTCCTCCATGCTGAGAGCCTGTCGGGCCCTTCCTCAACTGCATCTACCAAAGTACCTCTGCCACAAATGTCAGTGAATAAAGAAGGCAGTGTGACATAGAGAGAAGACCAGAAACACACCTCTTATTTTATTTTATTTGTTTGTTTGTTTGTATAGATACAGGGTCTCATTATGCAGCCCAGACGGACCTCAAACTCACAGCGATCCTTCTGCCGCAGCCTCCCTAGTGCTGAGGCTACAGGTGTGTACCACCACAGCAAGCATACCTTTTATTTCTACCATGGATTTCTCAGAGTTTGGGAACTTAGTAACTATTTTATTCTTTATATTTCTCTATATTCTTTCTTTTCTTTTTTCTTTTCTCTTCCTTTCCCTACCCCCTTTCTGGGATCAAACCTAGGGCCTTAAACAAGCTATGCAGTCTCTCTTTTAAAACTCAGTGTTGCCAGGCATGATGGTGCATGCCTGTAATCTGAGCACTTAGGAGGCTGAGGCGGGAGAATTGCTATAACTTTGAAGCCAGCCTGGGCCAATAGTGAGTTCAAGGCCAGCCTGAGCTACACAGCGAGACCCTGTCTCAACACACACACACACACACACACACACACACGCACACACACGCCCCAAACACAACTCTTAATGTTATGAGCATGTATTATTCATATGGTAGGAAAAAGGTCTTCAGAGTTGGATTAAAGGGCCAGGGCTTCCTGGGGCTTCCCCATCACTGTCCTCTGCTTTGTTCTGATGCCAGCCTGCCCGGGTCTGAGTTTGAGGAGGGCCTGTCTTACATCTTCCCGCGTCTTGAGGGTAGGGTCTGCTCTCAACATCCCCGCGCGCTGCCCCCTGTCCACTATGCAGGAGGGGCTCACCCCCAGCTGTGTGACCAAGGCAGCTACTGCCCAAAAGCTCCAACTGGAGGCCTCAGGGCTCAGATAAAATTGACACATAAATGTCCCCTTGTCTTGCTGACCTAGCCAAGCTAGTCTTCTTCCCCAAGGTCTAAAATCACAAAGATGGGGCTGGAGATTTAGCTCAGTGGTACAGCAGCTGCCTGGCAAGCATAAGGTCCTGAGTTTGATTCCTAGTACGGAAAAAAAAAAAAAACATCTGATCTAAAATCATGAAGTTCCCAAACCAGAGGACACTGAGAGGTCGCTGTCCAGGCCCAGGCACTCTCCTCCCTGCCTACTCCCCTTCCCACCTCTGAGTTAATTACATGCTTCATCCCCCTGGATATCCAGCTTTGTTCTCAAAGTTACTTTAGACACAGGCCAGATCACCCTTTCTTTCTTTCTTTCTTTCTTTCTTTCTTTCTTTCTTTCTTTCTCTCTTTCTTTTTTTCTGTCTGTCTGTCTGTCTGTCTGTCTTCCTGTCTTTCTTTTCTTCCTTTCTTTTCTCTTCTTGAGTCATGGTTTCACTATACAGTTCAGGTTAGCCTTAAACTCACTTTGTAGCCCAGGCTGGTCTCAAACTCAGAGTGATCCTCCTGCCTCAGCCTCCCAAGTGCTGGGATTATAGGTGTGCACCACCATAGCGCATACCTTGCCCTCATTTCTAGCCTCCTTGCTTTTCTTTTCTGGATTTCCTGCAGCCCTTCTAGGTACCCTAGGGTGACAGAGACTTTGGTATAGTGTGTGGCTGGGTATACAGGTGCAGGGGCCCGTGGATGGCTGCCAGGTGTCAACTGTGGCTTCATGTGGGAAATGGGACCCTGAGCTGACTCATGCTGTTGCCTTTTTCCAGAAAAAAGTCTAAATCTGTCTCACCCCAGTGACCAGCAGCTGTTCCACAGAAAGGTCTTTATTTGAAAATGTGCAGACCAAACATTTGTAACAGGTCCTTAGACATCGTCCAGATCTCACCATCCCAGTGCTGCAGAGAACAGACTTCACAGAAACTGACTATACTGACACCACTGAAATATTTAGGAGGCTCCTGGCTCCAGAAGTGGAGCCTTCAGCTCAGCTAGAGGGAAGAGACACGCTACTTGTTGATTGCGTACAACACATCCAGCTGTTAGGCAGCCTCCTGGCGCAGCGAAGGAGCTGCCAGTTACCCCACTTAACTACCCATGGCCCTGAGTCCCCGACCGCCAGGTGCTTCAGAGCTGCCTTCTGGCAGCTGAATACAGGGGCTGGCAACCTGGCTCCATCCCCTGCCACCTAGGGATGGCCGTGGGCAAGTTATTTAACCTCTGGAAAGCTGTTTCCCATCTGGAAGACAGAGGTGATAAGCAGACCTAGTACTGTTGGGAGTACGAGGACAGTCCACAGGGCATTTAGCACGCCGCTTGCCTCGCCTATGTGAGGCACCCAATAAGTGTTTGCTATGATTATTACTACGGGCCCAGTCTCCTCACAAGGCTGGAGAGGAAAGCGGCTAGGGATGGCACCCAGGCCACTCCCTACCAGCGGCCACACTCCAAGAACTGATCAGCTTCCTCTGTCTCGCTCAAGTCCAGTTACCCAGGGGCCCAAGTTCTCTCTTCTTACCTTCTACTGCTACAGTCTTTCACCTTGTTGGCCATTTCCCCTCTTAAATAATTCACATATACGTGAATTTCCTCCTCCACAATCGGTCCAAGATTCAAGCCCAGGCCCCAGGCCATGGTCACCTCGCCCCTGAAGGCATGCTGTTTCCCTCTTTCTCCTCTGTTCTGCAGCCAGAGGCACCTTGGAAAATGGCAAATTTCAAAAGCTACCTCTCCCAGCAACCCCTCTGCCACAAGGTCCCACAGTCCTCCCCAAGCCCGGCCCCTGTCGCAGCCCCTCTGGCCTCTGTGGCTCTGTACTGTCTCTGGGTTTCTTTTTCCACCACTCACTCCTTGGCCCCAAGACGTCTGTCCACGTTACTACTCTGCAGGTGGTTTGCCCCCGTCAAGGACCTCCTGGAGCCTCAATTCCCAAGGGAATGAGGTTCTCATGGTGAAACTTGGAGCTTGGTGTAGTCATGGCTAAGAGCAGCGGGCACAGAGGGGGTCCCTCAAACTCACCCCTGTACCTCTGAGCTAGCTGTCTTGCCTGGATCCGTCTCTAGGCTCACCCTGGACTAGGGCATAAGATTAAGCACTACACGCTTGACCTGTAGTAGGCCCTCAATAAATATTCATCAGATAAGTGAACTAAGTAATAAATATTCACTTTACAGGTAAGGAGACTGAACCCCGGAGTGGTTTAATGACTTGCTTCCAATCACTCATCTAGAAAGTGAAAAACCAGAATTAGATCCAGGTCGATCTGAGTCCAAAGCCTGTATTCTTCACTAGGGAACTACCAGGTGCAAAGGGTAGGGTGGGGCCTGGAAAGACCAAGGTACGGTGTGTACCTCTGAGGAGCTTCTCATCTGGGGACAAGCAGAAATGCACACACGGCAGCACATGTGATGGTAACCAAGCCTGTGACCCACCCGGGCACTGGGGAGGGCACACCAAGACCTGGAGGAAAGAGCAACTTCTCAGGGCCACCTACAACTGAGTAGCTAAGCCTGAACTAGAACATCATTTTCCCGGAAAACTCTGGTTTTTTTCCATTCTACTCTGCAAGGGACCTGAACCAGGCTGATGGCACAGCCGACTCACATGGGACACAAGGCTGGGTGCGAGGAGCCTGGAGACCACTTTTGTGTGCTCAGTCTCCACGACCAGCTCCCAGTAAAGCCCAGGCCTGGGGGGTAGAAAGAAAGGGGAGGGATGGGCATTTGGTTCTGTGCCTTCCCCAGCAACCCCTGCGACGGCACAGAGGGGGCATCAGAACGTGGACACTCGCCAAAGTTTGGGCTTCATGTCCTGCGTGTGGAAAATGATATCTGGGGAGTCACAGTGTGTCCTGGGGTAAGGAGGGTGGAAGAAGCAGGAATGGAAACCCCAGCAAAAAGAGGCTGGGCCACTAGGCTATGGCTGACCGGGACAGGAGAGTCAGTTCTTTGCTGGAGGTCTGCCGAGGGCAGAGAGGTAGGAAGAGCCTGTGTGAGAACCACAGAGGTAGGTAGCAAGGGAGCCGGGGGAAGACGGGTGTTGAGGTTTGCGGGGACAGCCAGAGCAGGTGTGAGCAGGAGAGAAGTCAGGCAGAGCAGTCTGATGCATGAGCGGACCTGGATGGCCCACCTCCGCGGCCCACCCCGAGAAACCTGCTGCCGTGAGGGAGCTGGCAGCCGCCCCGCACTCCTCCCCGTCCCTGACTTTCTCTTCAGATGCAGGGGCAGAGAGTGGTGCAGGCTTGGTGTGTGGGCTGCACGCAGGCTGGGGCTGCCGGGATAGCACTCACCCGAAGTCTGAGCCCCCCCCAGCTCCCACCTCGCCCTCAGCCAAGTGCGGTGCCTGGATCTCTCTCGAGTCCCAGAGCTGGGCTCCAAGGCATTCTCCTCTCCTGGCTGGCCCCCAGCACATCCTGTAACTCTGGGTCAGTCACCGCACCTCTTCGGCCTTATGCTTCCACATCTGTAAAATGAGAAGGGGCCTCTGTCCACACCTTCAGCCCAGTTCCCTCCCTGGCACCTGCCCCAAGTGGAGCTGGCTGGCACCTCAAGCAGAACCAGGGGCGGGATGGGCCTCCACGGTATGGGCCTGAAAGGAGGAGAGAGGAAGTGGCTGGACCCACGACTCACCCAGGAGAGCCCTGGAAATACTGACCTGTGCTCTTCAGTCCGTCCGCTCACACCCTGACCTGGTGCTGAAGATAGGAGGGGGTTCCAGTGGGAGAAAAGAATTTGATTGTGTCTCCTGCTCTGACTCCAGGGGAAGAGGGCCAGGGCCTGTGTCCACTTACCCAGTACAGTGGGTGGTAGCACCTCTCGAGGCTGTGCAGGAGGCTCAGCCTAGAGCTATTCTGGGCTCCAGGAAGCTCTGGTCCACTGTTTACACACACACACACACACATACAGTTTTGAGACAGGGTCTCACTAAATTTCCCCTCACTATTTTGTCTAACGAAATTGGCCTCAAACTTGCAAAGATCCTGCTGCTTCAGCTTCCCAAGTGCTGGGATTACAGGCATGTGCCATCACTCCCAGCATTTTTCTTTCTCTGCCCTTTTAAAAGTGACACCAGTCTCACAAGATCTCACCCTCCAAACCTCTAGCCATCTGACTTGCCTCCCACTCCTTCCCAAGTCCTGTCAATTCTGCCCTAAGCTGTCCACTTTCACCATCTTTTCTGCCCTAGAATCACTCGTTAGTTACTTGAGTCTAAGTGCTGTGTGAATCCTAACTCCCTTACTTCCCACAACCTTTGGTGAACAGATGAGGAAACTTAACCACAGAAAAGTTAAGCACCTTGTCCCAGGCCAGGCCAGGACTTGGGGCTAGGTAGGCTGCTCCAGAGCCTGGACACTGAGCCCCTTGTCACAGGAGCTACCAGAAAGTCTGCAGGCTTCTCCCCTACACTTTCAGCCTCTCCTTTCAACTCCTCCCACGTGCTGCTCACAGAGGAAACTTCTCCTTCCTTATTTAAGAGGAGGCTATTAAAAATTACACAACAGCTGTTTCATATCAGATCAAGAAACCTTCAAAATTTTCCCTACTTCCTAATATCATGCAAGTAAAACAAAGGCCATCTCCAGGCCGGAGGTTTAAGGGTGAGACCCCACAACCTCCCTATTCTTGTGGAAAATCCTTCACTACTCTCAGCTCCTAGAAGGCATTCATTCCTCTAGCTATCTCCATACCCCCAGTACTGCCCACCTCCTTCCTGCCCAGAGAAGGGCGAGGCAGAGCCTGAGTGAACCGACCTCCCTGAAGAAAGGCTGTGCTTTGATTCCTTTGGAACCGCCAAAGCCCCTGACAGAGTGTGCCACAGAGACAGCAGGACAAGCATGACGAATGGACCATCGCCTAGTAACTGTGGAACCTAGCAGCTTGATAAGGGTGGAAGCTAATTGTGCCATTAAACAACATTTGTGGAACCCTTAAGGCTAACACTTACCAGGTAACACCAACAGCTCCTTGTGTGCTGGCCACTGTGCAAAGTACTTCATAGATATTACCAAGCAATCCTCACTATAGGTCTTGGGAGTTGGTGTTACCATATGTATGACAGAACTGAGGCTTTATGAAGGGAATTCTCTCATCATACAGCTTTCTTTTTTTTTTTTTTTTTACATCATACAGCTTTCAAGCAGGGCAGGTAGGATCTGCCTCTGTGACCTGGGGTTGACCACTTCTCCAGACTGCCTGTCTCCGGATGCCAGAGGAATGCTGCGTGCTATTCCAGCGCGTTGGTACTACTTGCATTGACCATATCAAAGCGTCTGAGGAATATAAGGGTTTTGCATAATGTACTTTACGTAGGTAGCATTTATTAACATACAAGATCTGTGCCAGGATCTAGTGCACAAGCCCTCAGCTAGGAAAGGAGCAGCCAAAAGCTCTGTGTGGCTGCAGCCAAGTGAATGGGGAGAAAGAGCAGGTGGAATCCACAAACATGAAAATGTCGAAGCCTACATAAAGTCAGGCTTTGCGTAATGCCACATGTCTGGGAATATTAATAGTTACAATTTTATTGAGTGTGTTCAACATGCCTGGCACTGTACTCAGTGCTTGCCAGCACAGAAACTGCTACCCACAGGATCCTTAGAATCTGACGTGGAAACAAACATTCCATGGTACCATGTAAGAGGTGCCATATCAGGGTGCCCTGACACTACAGGACAGGAGCATCTAACCTCGGCTCAGGCAAGCAAGGAGGCTTCCTGGAGGAGCAGGTACTTTAACCATCAAGCAGGTACAGGAAGACACCTTGAGACCCTAGATGTGGAGAGGACAGGCAGCCACGGCACAGCCTGGGAACAGTTTAAGCAGTGCTAGGGCCAGCCATGGCTCCTGGAGGAAGGGCTTGGCACGCTGGGACTGAGCACATCGGGACAGAGAGGCCCAGGCTTCAATGTGCCTGTGGGAAATGGGCTGTGGAATGGGGGATGGAAGGCAAGAAGAAGGCGGGCGTGGTGGCGCATGCCTGTAATCCCAGCACTCTGGAGGCTGAGGCAGGAGGATCTTTGCAAGTTTGAGAACAGCCTGGGCTACAAAGTGAGTTCAAGTCCAGCCTGAACTGCATAGTGAGACCCTGTCCCAAAAAGACAAAAAAAAAAAAAATGCAAGAAGAGTGGGAAACAGATTTCCATAACCTTCCTGCTCATTTATTGCCTGGCTTTCCCACTGGTCTTTAGGTGGGGCTACCTGCGAGATGACACACAGATAGGAAGTGGACACATGGAATGCGAGCATGGCCCAGGTCTTGGTGTCTCACTCCACTCTAAGAGGCGCAGGCCCTGGCTTTTAGCCTGCACGTGAAGGCCTCACTCTGGAGCAGCCCAAGACATCGAAGTAGGACAGTCCTCAGTTAATAATACCAACTCATGCACTGGCAGCACTTCCTGGTCTTCAAAATGCTTCTGCCTCTATAGCCTGTGTGATTTACAGTCAACCTGGGAGGGCTGAGCCCTACCTTTAGCCTCTTTTTCATAGGAGATGCTACGGCTCAGAGAGGTTAAGGCACTTGCCAAGGTCACACAGCCAGTAGAAGACTAAACTGGGACTGGAGCCCAGTTGGGAGATGGCAAACCTCACAGTGACACTGCAGCCGCTGCAGAAACTGGGGCTTGGTGATGGCTGGGTCCCAAGGACATTGCTGAGGGACAGGGTGGACTGGGCTTTGGGGGTGGGGGGCTGATGGAAACGGGGTGATGGAGGCTGAGTGGGGACAGCAGCTATGGAGAGTTCTGAAGAGGGAGCTAGGGGTGTCTCCAGAAAGACCCAGAGTCCTTCAGAGTTAAATGTTCCAACAGGGCTCCAAAAAATGGAAGCTGTATCTCTCCAACCATGGTTGTGTGAGACAAGGGAGAAAGAGATTTAACGCTCCCATTTCACAGGTAAGAAAAGCCGAGGTAAAGAGACCTGGCTACCTGGCTCGCCCAAGATTCACAGGGACCTAGGGTCCCAGGGCCCTGTTAGAAGCCGCCAGGCGGACAAGATTCCCTGGGCTTTCCCACTCGGCCGTGAAGGATGAAATAGAGACGAAGAGACGAGACTTAGGGCTGGAAACAGAAATGAAGGCCGCATTCAAACGCAGCAGGCCGAGGCAGAGACGGTGGCGAGAGGAGGCCCTGCCACCCAGCTCCGGTTACCGGCGGGCAGCGCAGCGGCAGCATCAGCATCAGCATCAGCTGGTCGGGTGTCACGGAGTCCCCGCGCCTCCTCCCTCCCCCGCGGACCAGTCCACTCGAGCTGCTCCGCAGCACCTTGCGGCCCTATCCCTGGAGAGGGGTGAGGGTACCGGGGACGCGGAGCGGAGGAGGAGCGCGCGAGCTCCCCCCAGGGCCTGCGAATCCGCAGCCTGCGCTGCGCCTCCTCCCGGCGGCCCCGCCGGCGCCCCCTCCTCCCCCCGCGCGGATGGTACGCTCCGGTCCGCCCGGCCCGCTGCAGTGGATGTTGCTAGAGCCCACGCGGAGGAAGCAACAGACGCAGGCAGGCAGCGGTGACCCAAACGGCTGGCCCTGCCCCAGGGACCCCTTCTCCGAGAGACCGGCATCATGACCCAAGGAAAGGTACCAGCATCTCCCCTGCCCGTGCCATCCCGCATCCTCGGGGCCCCCTCTCTCTCTGGACCGCCCTAAGCATCCCCCGGCTCTGTGGCCCTTGCTGAAGTCACAGGATCAGAACCTACCCTAGCCCTAGATTCTCCTGCCCTCCTGTCTCTCTTCTGCCCATGCTTTGGCATCACAAGACTCTTCCCAGGCGCCCAGATCCTCAAAAGGACCCTGTCTGGGCGTGCAGCGTGACTGTATGTATGTGCGTATGTATGAGCCAGCGCGAGCCTTCATTCCTATGGCCTCCCTCTCGTGCCAGACCCAGCGGCTTTATGGTGTCCCTCACACCCTCACAGAGGGCTGCCCCATCCCAGATCCCTGTCGTTATTCAACATCTGGATATCTGGATAGTTACTATGGCAACCATGCTTCAGGATGCTCAGATTTTTTATTTTTGGTTTTGACGAGGCATGGAACTGGATGAAACATATTCTCTCCCCCCCACCCCCAGTTTTAGGCCTAAATTGAAAGGAGGGAGGCTGGGCAGAGACTTGGCTGGCCCAACAAGGTTATGTAACATCAACAGCCTGTGGAATTATACAACCACTAAGGCTCAAGGCGAAGAAGGAGGGTCTTCTGGCCCCCTTTTGGAAATGTTAAGGATTGGGCAGTGGAAGAGGAGAAGATCCTCCCACACAGCCCTCCTTCCCTCTGACACTGGTCTCAGAGCCAGTGATATCCCTGCTGGGCCCCTAGACCCTCGTCTCCCTGTTTTTAAGCTTTTTGGGTCTCAAAATGATGTCATTGGGTGACATCACTTCCTGCCATTGGCCAAAACTCACTTGGAAATGATGGCTGTGTCTGGGAGCAAGGTAGGCCCCAGAAGGCTCTGGAAGGCTTTGTGGAAGGCTTGAGGGTGAGGTGAGTTTCCCTCTGATCTGTGTTAGAGAAGGGGTCTGGGAGTGGAAGGGACCCAGTCCTACCGGCTTGCACTCCCCGTCCCTTCCCTGAGAAGGCCTGGGGGTGTCGCGTGAAGTGCAGATGCAGAGCTGCTCCACCATGCAGCCATGCATGAGCCTCGCCTTCCTCGCCTCACCCACAGCCCACCAGGAAGTGCGCTGGCCCTGCTGCTGTCCGGGGTGAACATGCCCCCCTGCCTTGTGTGCCCCTCCTCCCCAGGCACCCACAGGCTCTCTGGGGGAGGGACAAGGCTGCAGTGCAGTGGTCCAGGGCCTGGTAGGAACCAAAGGTCTTCGGTGCTCACCCTCTCTGGGGAACCCGAGCCAGATTCCCTGTACAGGAGTCCGGCAGCCTCCCTCGCCAGCAGCTCTGACGGGGCCCTATGGAGCCAGACCTAAATGCTGCTTTCCGAGTTCTGTCCTTGTGTTGCTGTCTGGCTCCACACCCCCCTCCATGCCACCCTCTCCTCCTCTAGCTTCATGCTCCTGCCCAAGGTGTTCATTGTACGCAGGGCAGCGCGTCTCTGCATACAACCAGACCCCTCCACCTACCTTACCCTGTGGATGCAGTTCCCTCACCTGTTAAACACAAAGGGGCCAGGCTGCATGCCTTCTGAGGTCCCTTCCAGCAGTGGCGTTTTACGATGTTGTCTCAGTTTGGGGAAGGGGCTGAAGTTTCTGTAGTACAAGGCCATGATGGAGTCTTAGAGGGGACCCCTCCTGCCTGCCCTCCAGCGTGCAGTCCCTCTCCTGTTTTCTCTTTTTGTCCTCTCCTCCTCTTTTCTGATACCCATCGCTCCCCACGCTAGTCCCTGAAGCCCCAGTGGGACTCAAATGTGGCTGGCCCTATGACTTCAGATGAGTCACTACTTCTCTTTGATCTTCAGTTCCCTCATTTATCTATTTGTTTTGTTTTTTGAGGCAGGATTTCACTGTGTAGTTCAGGATGATTTTGAACTCATGGCGATCCTACTGCCTCAGCCTCCCAAGTGCTGGGATTACAGGTGTGCAACTCCATGCTTGGCAATTCCCTCATTTTAAAACAGGGATCACAAGTCTACTAGCCAGGCCATTCTTTGGACTCCAGGGAGATAGTGGGACCATCAGGATCCACGTCCTTCCACATGGTCAGTGTTCACCAATGCGGGCACCGCTAAGAATCCTCTCCTTCCTCAGTCCTTATCCCAGCTCCATTGTGTGGCCCTAGCCAGCCTGAAGCTCAGTTCTGGCTTCAATAAAATAGCGGGCTTTTTGTTTGTTTGTGTTGGTTTTATTTTTTGCTTTGCTTACTGGGAATCGAACCCAGGGCCTTTACCCCACGCTACATCTCCAGCCTTTTTTATTCTGAAACTCAGTAAGTCACTGATTCCCCAGGTTGGGCTCAAACTTTCAATCTTCCTGCCTCAGCCTACCGTGAGTGCTGAGATTACAAGTGTGCCTCAGCATGCCCAGCCTTTGTTTTGTTTTTTGAGACAGTTCTGACTTTGTAGCCCAGGATGGCCTAAACTTGGGATCCTCCTGCCTCAGCCTCCTGAATGCTTGGTTTTTAAGCATCCACAGTCATGCCCAACTTGAAATAGGGACATTGTTGTCCACACTGCTGCTTTTCCTATGTAAAAACACACCCAGGAATGTCCCAGGGATGAAGGGGCTGGCCAGGAGGGGTTGGACGCCTCTCTTTCCCTGGTGACCATCTCTCTCTCTATTTCTGCCTGTATTCCACAGCTGTCCGTGGCTAACAAGGCCCCTGGGACCGAGGGGCAGCAGCAGCCGAATGCTGAGAAGAAGGAGACTGTGGCAGTGCCCTCGGCGCCCCCTTCTTATGAAGAAGCCACCTCAGGAGACGGGTTGAAGGCAGGAACCTTCCCCCCAGTCCCCACGGCTGTGCCTCTGCACCCCAGCTGGGCCTATGTGGACCCCAGTAAGTCTTTCAGCTCCAGGGGCCTGGGGCATCAGGGAGAACAGAGGGCCCAGGTGAAACCCCTCAGTAGGAGGAAGCTGCCCAGTACAAGTCCGGTGGCCTGTAAGCTTGTAGTGTGAAGCTGTGTGTGTAAAAGCTTAGGGTTTGGAGAATGGTTCTGAGTTTAAATCAAAGATGACTCCGTAGATGTCTGTACTCAAGGTGCTTTCAGATAGGGAAGAGGGAGTTTTTTCTCAAGCCACTGGGGTTAGACAAGCAGAGGCGAGAGCTGGGGGACAAAAACCAAGGTCCAGCCTAGAAAGGCCCTCACGGAAGCGGGAGGTACAGAGGCTCGGGGAGAGATCAGAGTGGTCAGCAAGGGCAGGGTGAGGCTGCAGCAGGCTCTAACCGTGGCTGGCCCCGTGCTCTGGGAGTAGGGACGAAGCTTTCACACACTGTGCCTTGTACTACTCTGCAGTCACAGCAGGGAGAGGTCCCTGTGGAGGCCCCAGAGCTATAGGGGACTGGGGATCTGGGGATCTATCTTACCACTCACTCTGCCGTCCCCTGCCCTTTCCCAGCCCTTGTGGGGAGGAGGACATGACCTGGGAGAAGCGTGTGGGAACCACCTCAGCGTCTGTCGCTGGTAGCCAAGAAGAGCTCACAGGCAGGGGCTTCATGGGTAGATGCCAGCTCCCACCATCGAGGATCCAGCCAGTAGGAGACCCACTCCTGAGTGGACCAGCCTGTGGGAGCTTTGCTTCAGGGCTAGACACCAAAGCTTTCCCAAGGCTATAAGAACAGCCCCTCTTGGTTGGATATGGTGGTGCACGATTATCATCCCAGCACTCAGGAGGCTGAGTCAGGAGGAGTTCAAGGCCAGCCTGGACTACAGAGAGAGGCCTTGTCTCAAACAAAACAAAACAAAACAAAACAAAAAACAAAAAAAACAGGTCCACTCTTAAATTCTGCTCCCTCAGCAGCCCCCCCCCACTTTGCCCCTGCCTGCGAATTCTAGAAGGGATTCCAGGGCCAATGGCCCAGACATAGCCCCTGTTCACAGAGAGCAGTCAGGATGGTCCACAATGCCCACTACAAACCCTCTGGGCCTCAGCCTAAAGCCTGGAACACGCAACACCGTGTAATCTACTGGAGAGTTCCTGCAGGTCTGGTGTTTGCGGAAGCCTTTCCCCCTCGCTGTGGTGTGGACAGTGGAGCTGCAGGGAAGTAGGCAGAAGTTAAGAAGCAGAGGATAGAGTACCTCTAGGCCCCAGGCCCCTTCTCCTTTCTCACATATCCATTGCTAGAATGGGCTACTTTACTTTAAGGAACATTTTCCAAGGAAGTGTTGAGGCAGGAAGACCACTCCTTTTAGCCACCATGTGAGGCGGTGCAGGCCAGGCAGTGTCTGGCTCCGAGCTCACTTTGGGGGCTTCAGAGACCTTCCCCAGATCTCTGCCCTCACGGGGCTGACTGTGGACACACAGTGATACAGGTACCGTGTTAGAGGCCTGGGCAGCTCCCCTAACACCAGCCAGGCAGGGAAGGCTCTCTGGTGGGGAGGGGACGCCCACACTGAGTCCTGAAGGACGCCGTGAGTTAGCCCAGTGAAGAGGCAGAGAAACGAGGGTTCAAAGCTGAAAGAATAGGACGTTCAGGGATCCCAAGACAAGAAAGCATGTGGCTGGAAAAAAATGCACACAGGCTGAGAACAGTGGGAGGGAGGAATGTGCAGGACACTCGGAGGACTCCGCTCACGGAGCTCGTGGAGGCTTTCAGGAACTTGACCTCGGTGGATGGGCCGTGGGGAGCCATAGAAGAGCTCAAAGCATGGCAGGGTGGTCGGCTTTGAAGACCAAAACAGAGGCTGTTGATGGGGTGGTTGTGGAGGCCTGGTGGGGAGAGAGGGGTGGAACAGAGTGGACACACATGAGGACTTGGGAATGGCCCTGAAAAAGGGCACAAGAGTTGTCTGTTACTTTTCTCTCATTGCTGGACAAAATACCTGACTTCCAAAATTAAGGAAGGAAGGGTTTGTGTAGCTCACAGTTTGTGGAGGTTTGTTCGCAATCAGGTGGTTCCAAGGCAGGGTGGCACATGGCACAGGGGTGACACTTAAAGGTGGCAGAAGACAGCAACAGCAACAAGGGCAAAAGCGGGGAGCAAGCCTCTCCTCTTCCTTACACCGCTAGCCAGCTACCTGTCCTCAGGCGGGCGTAGCACTCACACCATGTCCGTGCCCTCCTCTTGCACAGGCTCGGGATGTTTACAAAGCGAGGACCCTGACCCTCTTGCCGAGTCACTTGGGTAACCTTCTAAACTTCTCAAAAGTTGACACAGTAAGCAATATCCTAGCACAGTCAGGGCATGTCCTCTGCACCCCAGGATGTAGAACGGCTGAGTTTCTGAGTTAAGCTTCTAGACTTCTCAAGTCAACACAAGGTATCAACCATTACAATAGTGTAGTCCCCAGCGGGAACAGAGCACAGAGGGGTTCGTTTGTGTCTGATTTGGACCCTATAAAATGGGGATCCCAGACTCATATCAGAAGGGGCACAGAGAAGTCTGGTGTCTTACTCAAGGTCACACCACTCTTCAGACCTGGCGGATGGATGCACCTGCTGGTGGGATCTATTTGTCCATGGTCTTCAAAAAGCCTGAGTTCTGGAATCTTCACCCCTACCTCTGCTTCTTGTCTTTGTGCTGGTTGTGTCCCCTCCCAGGCCCTGCTTCGCCCTGGTGTCCAGCTCTAGCGCTGCAGTCCGGCCCATGCACCCAGTTCCAGCTCCCACCCCAGGGGCCTCCAAGCAAGCCAGGGTTAGGGTCCTTGGCCCTGGGGTGTGCTAAGTGGCCTAGAGAACGGCTGTGCTTTCCTGGTCATCGGTCACGAGGGAGCCAGAATGTCCCAGGAGGGGGAGGGGACACAAGACAGCAGGCCACATTTGACCCCCTGTGCTCCAGCCAGGGTAGAGTGAACAACAACAACAACAAAAAATGACAGCTCATTCCCAGGGCCCAGAGCAGGAAAAGCAAGAGGTGTAGAGGAAGAGAGACCTCGGGGTGGTCTAGGGGATCTTACAAAGGGGCTAAACAGAAAGACTTCAGTGGGTCAAAGAGCCAGCTTGACCAGAAGGCAGCCCTGAGCAGGCGGCCTTGAGGCATATTTCTAGGCATGAGGAGCCCTCACACCACCCACCTGCCCACCCAGGCAGCGGTCCTGGCTATGACAGCGGTTTCCCCAGCGGACACCATGAGCTTTTCACCACCTACAGTTGGGATGACCAGAAAGTTCGCCGGGTTTTCATCAGAAAGGTAATTGCTTCTCCCTGACTCCAGAAGTGGGCGCTCAGTGGAGAAGCCCTTGGAAAGGCCCTTGGGCCCGCTGCTGCCAGCAGAAGCCATTGTTCCCTTCTCTAGTGACCCTAGCTGATGGCTCCTATGGGGAAGTGTTTCACAGGTGTCCCTGGGACCCAGCGCACCCCCTTCTGGGTACCATGTGGCTGCTCCTCCCGTGGCCCGGGGGCCGCCTTGCTTTCCTTACTTACCACTTGTCCTGGGTTAGTTTCAGGGCCCCCTCAGGAGGGTGGAGCACCCAAGAAGCAGGTCTGGAGATCTGCATGAGTTCCTGGGAACTGGGGTCCCATTCTCACTGAGCCTGCCTCTCTTACCAGGTCTATACCATCCTGCTCCTCCAGCTGCTGGTGACCTTCAGTGTCGTGGCTCTCTTTACCTTCTGGTGAGTTGGTGATACAGACTGGCCCCTCCCAGGGTAGCCATGGCTGGGTTCCCCAGAAAGATGGGTGGAGGAGCACTTCTCTTTGTGCTGGGGAAGAACCTTAAGAGTGCATAACACAGCCCGAAAATAACGCTGGGCATGGTGGTGCACACCTGCAATCCCAGCACTCCGGAAAGCTGAGAGTGCGAGTCCCCGTGGAGGGCAGGCTGGACGTGGTGCCCTCTGGGCCTGCCAGTGTGTCTCAGACAGTCCTTGCTTTCCAGTCTACCAGTTTCCCCAGAGAACCCCGGGTCTCAGCCTGGGCTGGAACTAGGCACCCCAGACCTGCAGCCCTCCTCCCTCGCAAGTCCTGTGAACTGTGCGGGGCAGGTACAGATGTTGAACGAGAAATAGACAGCCAGAGTAAATTCTGACTCTCTGTCCCTCCCTTCTCTGCAGTGACTCCATGAAGGACTATGTCCAGGCCAACCCAGGCTGGTACTGGGCATCCTAGTGAGTATACCCCAGGCTTACATCCTTCCCAGAGGACGGTCAGTGGCAGGCAGAGGGAATCTCTGTTGCGCTGACAGATCCAAGCCCAGGGCTTCTCCACACCCCATGGGGACTGACCTTATGGACCCCCAGCTGGTTTCAAAAGCAGGAGCCTTTCTAGCCTGTTGCAATCTGATGGGACAGATAGGAGATGGGGGAGGTCCTGGCTTCTATACAGACTGGGAGGGGTGGGGCTGAGGCCACGGCTACAGAGACCCCGTGCCCTGGCCCTAAGGGAGAGGGGGCTGGAATACCTCATCCCACACTGATCATGTTGCTACTCTTCTTAGCACCATTGTTATTAATGCTTATGAAATTATTAATCATAATAGCCACCATTTTTTAAAGAGTGCCTACTAAGGGCTGGGCATCATTCTTTGTGCTGCTTGTACAGTATTGCTCTGGATCCCCAAATCTACTGGTGTGATTACATCACACAACTAAGGCACCGAGTGCTTGAATAATTTACCCAAGATCACACAACTATTCTGTGGAGCAACTGGGGTTCGAACCCAAGATTCGGGTTAAGGCTTGTGCTCCTAATCACTCTGCTTGGCAGTCCCCCTTCAGCCGCAAGCCACTCAGCTCTCGCTGGTCCTGTGCACTTTAAGGACTAAGGCAGGCGACTTGGGAGAAGAGGTTTAAAGTTGTAGGCCGGTGATTCAGATCCTCCCGTCCGGGGAACTAAGGAGTAATTCTGGATGATTCCGGGTCAGAGCCACCCTGGGGCTCAGAGATGGACTGCTCTTCCTATAGGCTCCCCCGGCACCCACTGCTAGCCCAGCCCTATACCGGGGCTCCTGGGGAGTCAGCCTTTGAGGGCTAGGGAGAGGGCAGTAAGCAAAGATGCAGCATTCAGGAGACAGGAGGGTGCGAGCTCAGGCACAGGGCACTCAGCCCATGGGGTGCACCTCAAAGGATGGGCCCAGAGGACTGGGGACATCATTGCCAGCAGAGAAATGGCTTTGAGCAAAAGTATAGGAGTGGGAAGATGTGATCCATTTGATGAACTAGGGAAGGGGCTGGCAGGACATCTCAGAGCACATATGCTTGAAGCCCTGACCACTAGCTGGGGAGCTTGCACACTGCAGCTGTTCTGGGGAGGCTCCTGGGTAGAGATCTGGTGGAGATGGGAACTCGGCCCAAAGCCTCTGCGGGCCACGCTGAGCCAACAGCACTCAGGGATGGGCCCTGAGTTAGCACAAGCCAGCCAAAGGCTGGCAGGTGGGAGACTCATCCTGGCCTCTGGGGCTTGTTGGAGGAGCAGAGCTGCTTCTTCAAGCTGGGGTTCGGGGGAAGACGTGCACACCCAGGGCTTCTCCCAGGGCACGGGACAGAGGCCTGTCTGCAGCCCTGGCAGAGGGGTGTGTGTCTTGGGGAGCGGGTGGCATGCTATGGTAAAACTAATGAGGCCCCAGGGACCAGCCCCTGGCCAGGCCACCTGGTGGGTTGGCATGGCTCCCATCACGTCAACACTGCCTGGCAGCCTCGAGCCCCCTGAGAGTGCAGGGATGGGGCCTGTGGGCCCCTGCTTGGGCCTCCTGCGCGAGGGTCTGTGGGATTCTATGCCCTGAGCAGATGGCTGCAGGGGCACAGCCCAGAATCAGGCAGGGTACACGAAGTTGTGTGTGTGCTGCGGTAGGCAGGGCACTGGGAGAACTGGAGCTCTGAATGGGGAGCTCTGAGGCCGCCTCCTCACCGGCTCCGCGCAGAAAACAGAACACAGGGTTGTGCTGCGTGGCTTTGGGGTGGGTGCAGACGGAGAAAAGTCAGCACTAGGCGTGGACTGTGTGCTTTAGGGTGCAGGCCTCTTCCCGCAGAAAGCCTGCCTAGGTTTTTGCCCTGTAGCCTCTTTGCTCCTCAGCCCTCCCGATCCTGCCTGAGTCCATTCCTTATGAGTCTAAGTGAGTGGGTCTCACCTCACCAAGCACCGAACTCTCCCAGAGGGCTTCCGCCTATCTCTTTCTTTTAGAATGGTAATAACAGCAACGAGAATAAAACTCCTCTCTTTCTATGCTTGCGGCGATGGGACAGCCACTTTATATATAGCTTTCACTGGTCCTTTCAGCTACCCGCCAAGTGGGTACTACTATTATCCCATTCTACAGATGAGGAAATTGAGACTGAGAGAAGCTGTTTCCTGAGCAGCACAGCCAAGATACAACCCAGGCCCTTCTGGTGGAAAAGCCCGGTGCTTTGCTGCCCACAGGTGTCATTTGGGTCCTGAGCGGGACACGTTGGGGAAGGACCTTGGGTTTGGTAGCTGACCTTCGCCTGAGCCTTACTCCCTACCCTGATGCTCTGAATAGGTCATCCTGGGCCTCGGGCTCCAGCTCTGAGGCGTAAATCCCTCGTTCTCTCAGTCTCCTCTAACCCATTCTCGGTCCCTAAGATGCCAGCCTCCCCGCCCCCAGCTCCAGCTTTCTCAAGGTCCCAGCTGGCTTCCTGGCTCCCTGCGCGGGTTGTCACCTTATTGTCTGATTGCTCCCTCTGAGCCCTGGTGTCTGCAGCCCAGCCACAGTGGGGGTGGGGAGTGTTGCTGGGCTGGAGGTGGGTTGTCCATCAGCCAGCTTCTAATTACAATAATAGCAGCTTCCGTGGAGGAGGAGCCCAAGCCCCACACCAAGCCCAGCCCTTGGTAACTAAGTACATCACCTGCACACTCTTACCTGGCTTCAAGCAGCCCAAGGGGTTGGCACCAGGATGCCTGTTTTACAAAGGAGGGAACTGAGACTTGGCTATTAAGTAACTCAAGCAAAATTGCAGTGGTAGTGTCAGCCCTGGGACATGAGTGCTGGCATCAGGCTCCAAAGCTGCACAGTAGTGCCTGGGCCCTAGGTCCCTGTCCTCTGACTTCCTCTTGATGCCTTGTCTTGAGGAGCTGGAGCCCAGAGAGAAAATGAGGTGGGGCCCCTGCCCTCAGGAAGCTTCCTGTCTGGCCAGGGTGACAGGACCCACGTCACGTAAACACGCAGACAGAGCACCATTATTATCGTTGTTGTTCAGGCCAGTGACTCAAATGAGACCAAAAGGGCAGATGCTGGCCTGTTTCTCAATTGATGCAGGACAGTTCTGCTGTCCCGCAGAAGCAGAGTGCTCAGCAGCTCTGGCTCCTAGCCCCCGATACCAGCAGAACTTCCAATAGCTCCACATTACTTGAGAATCGCTGAAGAATTGGAAAGGGAGCCAGGTGTGGTAACCCACACCTGTTATCTCAGCATTTAGGAGGCTGAGGCAGGAGGATCCCCATGAGTTGAAGACCATCTTGAACTGCATATCAAGACCTTGTAAAATAAAACAATGCAAAAACAAAGACTTGGAAAGGGTTAACATAGAGGGGTCCCAGTCACTGTATCCCACAGGCTTATGTCAACTCTTGCACTGCTTATTTTTTCATTTGCTTTTTCGTTTTCATTTCATCCAGTAACATAGAAAGTGTATCTACCAGGTACCAGGCATCAGGTTATGTAATAGGAATACAAAAGGAATAAGCTGTAGGCACCTGCCTTATGCAGATGCTACCTCTGGGTGGGAAGCTAGGCAAACTGGGCCCCAGAGTAGGAATACAGGCTCCAGTGAGATTCACCCAGGGTGCACTGAGGAACCCATCTAGAAGAGCGAGCCCCAGATGTCCTTGCCAGTTGGTTTTCCAGCAGGAGCAGAGTGTGGCAAGCAGGTTGGGAGGGTGCAGAGAGGATTGTGATGGGAAGGGCAGAAGGAGGGCAGAGCGTGGAGCGGGCAGGCTGGAAAAGTGGGAGGGTTGGACCAGGTTGGCATTGCCAGGTCTTTGGGAATTTTAGACGGGAGAGCCCCATGACTGGATGCGGCTGTAGCTTGGGAGGTAGAAGGCAGGGTTGGGGCAGGAGGGCCAGATGGACTCCTGCCTGGGCCCAGCCAGAGAGGAGAAGAGACGGGGCCAGACCTGCACGGGTGGTGGTGGGACTGGCAGAAAGAGCGCAGCTTTGAGAGCTGCCTGAGTAGGAGGATAAACAGAGCGAGGTGATTAATCGGGCGTGGCGGGGAGGGAGGCAGTGATGCTGCTGAGGCTTCTGGGAGTCTGACTGGGTGGATGCATGGTGGCCTCTGCAGCCAGGGATGCAGGAGAAAGGATGCAGAGCTCAGCTCCACCCCGTTGAGTTTGACGTGGTTTTTGAAGAGCCACATCTGCCCAGGAGGCAGCTGGATGTTTCAGTCTGGGGTTGAGAAGGACACCATAGATATGAGGTGTGGGGCATGAGTCCTATGGGTAAACGAGCCCCCTCGAGGAGTGCAAAGGGACCAGGCATAGTCAGAGACTCGCTGGCACAGGAAGAAGGAGGGGATCCAAAGTATGTCTTTGTGGAACCCAGGAAAAAACTGGAGTGATCAGATGTTGAGAGGTGAGTGTCATCCAGACTCACTGAGGTCACCCTGGTGTGGCAAAGCCAACTCTCCTGGAGTGGGGCTGAAGCAGGTCTCCAGGGTCGCGAGGTAGGGAAAAGAGCACCCTGAATGGAGGCCGTGTGTTCTCCAAGCTTGGTTTCGAGGCCAGAGAGAGTGGCCATAGCTAGACTTGGAGAAGATATTGGAGAAGCCCTTGGTGACCAGCTGAGGAGATCTCTGTGGGAGGAGTAAGGCCGGCGGGGAGGTGAAAGAGAGGTCACGAGGTGACTGAGGGCCTGAGACCAGAGCCCCAGGCTGGCGGGACTGATCCGGTGGGCAGGAGAGAGAATGCGGTCCTTAGCATTCTGTGAGGTTCGCAGGTGGCAGGCAGGGAGCCAAGGGAGCCCCATCCCATTGCCTCAGACCTTTCTGGGACACATCAGGCAGATTGTGCTGCAGAGTGAGGCCAAGGGGAGGAGGAGGAAGTTTGGAATTGCTGCCGGTGGGGGCGGGTGGAGGAAGAGGGGAGGAAGGGGTGCAGTGCCACGGTGAAGGCCCACTGGGCTTTGCAACTCCTGCCCTGGTGGAGGCACTGCCCTCACCGCCGCATCCTCAGGCTTCAGCCCTCCTCTCCCACTGCCAGGATGGGCCTCGGCCTCCCCTGGTCCCCAGAAAACGCTCATAGCTCGAGCATTGTCTCAGGACTGCCTCGAGCTCCCTACGGCCTCCACTGGGCGTGGCCGCCTAATCCAGAAAGTCACTCTTGGGTGTCATCCTGCTTGTGCAGCACGGCCACAGGCCTTGCCTGGCCAAGCTTACACCCTGTGGGACAGATGAACAATAACTGAGGAGGTCGGTTCGGGCGGTGACGGGGCTGACAGGCAGTGCAGCTTAGTGGCTGCAGGTGAGTTCCCTGGAGCCAGAACACCTGGTTCTCACCCTGTTTCTACAGCTTGGACATACAGGAACCCGGTGAGCACACAGGCATGACCTTGTGCCTCAGCGGAAAAGTAGAGTATACTTCACAGAGAAGATATGAGGACTCCCATTAGTTAATATTTGTAAAGCATGTTTAAAACTCTGCCAAGCACATACCATAGAAAATACTATAGGTGAGCTTTTCAAATACCACAGTCAAGACTGGGAGCCACTCTGGCTGGGCTGCTCAAGAACAGCTGCCCCAAGGCCCCCAAGACTCAGTAGTACCAGAAGCAGATTCAACTGACCCCCTTTCTCCCTTCTGGAATTGGTCAACTTCCCTGGCCCTCTTGAGGCTTTAGGATGACCATGGCCTTCTCCCCACCACCCAGCCTGTGGGCAGTGGTGGCAGAGACCGGGATGATCAGGACCCTGGGTGGGGGACCGCAGGCGGGCTGTGCTGACCTACCCCTTCCCTGTTTCTCACAGTGCTGTGTTCTTTGCCACCTACCTGACCCTGGCTTGCTGTGCTGGACCCAGGTATGATTAATGGCTTGAGTATAAGCTGGACCTTGAAAGTCCTGGCCCCAGCCCTGCCTGTTTCCCGTGTGCCCTGCACCCATGAGAGGCAGCTATCCATCTGTACCTCCCCAACACCTTGGCACCTCTGAGGGAGGGGAGGGCAGATGGGGTGCCTGGGGGTTTGGCTGAAGAAAGAAGCTCCTGGCAGTGTGGAAGGGGGTGCAGAGGTGCCTCTCTGCAGTGGCGACTCCGCTCGAACCCCTTGGCTTTCCTTACAGGAGACACTTCCCCTGGAACTTGATCCTGCTGAGCATCTTTGTAAGTGACTGAGCAGGGGACAGATGCTGAGAAGGGATGGAAGGAGGCTGAGGCAGGGGAGTCTGGGTTGGGAGCATCTGATGTGAGGTCCGTGGGGCACAGGGGTGTCTTCGCCCCCTTGCTCCAGCAGGACGCTTCACCTTCCCTTTCCCAGTGGGCTGAGCTGCCTCTCTCTTCCCCCACTGTCTGTTCACTGTGCTTTGTTCTGAGGAGGTTCAGGGTGGCACCCCAGAGCTTTGGATAAGAGCGTGTCTCTTCTGGTGGTGGTGATGGGGGGCAGGGAGCCAGTGCTGCCTAGGAGAGAGAGACAGCTGTCCTCAGGACCCACAGACTAGGGACCTGCACGACACTGCTCAGCCAGGCCTCCGTGTGACCAGAAACCTGTGCAGGGGTGAAGCAGCTTCAGCATGGAGGGGTCTATGCCTAAAACTTCCAAGTGTAAGTTTTGGAGCACCCCCTTACTCTGCTGCTCTTTTCAGACCCTGTCCATGGCCTACCTCACTGGGATGCTGTCCAGGTAAAGGGAGCAGGTGCATGGAGACAAGGGGCCCTGTGTGCAGGGACCAGCCATACTCTGAGGGGAGCTGTCCCCAAACCCCGTCCGTCCTGGGAGTATTTGGATGGGGAGGTGGCTCAGGCAGCAGGACACTTGGGCCTGGAACCCTCTTCCAAGGTGGGGTGAGGGTGAAGAATGGTGGGAAGCAGGGTGACTCCTCTCAAGCTGCAGCTTAAAAGGCCCCGGACTCACCACCCTGCAGCTACCTATAAGCCACCTTCCTGCAGACACCCTCCCACCCACCCGCCACTTGTTCAGGACCTTTCTAACTGACAGTGAGCCTCAACATGCCTAGGAGACCAAGGCCAGGGCCCAGGAGAAAGGCCAGAACCAAGAACAGCGAGGTCCTGAGGACGGAGACAGGTCAGGGCCAGAAGTCACCAGATCAGGGCCTGGCAGAAGAGCTGGCTACAGAGAGGGCTGCGGGGCAGTGGGGCCCTGAGGGAGCTGACCCTGCCCCTCCATCCACAGTTACTACAACACCACGTCTGTCCTGCTGTGCCTGGGTATCACGGCCCTCGTCTGCCTCTCAGTCACAATCTTCAGCTTCCAGACCAAGGTCAGCTCTGAGGCGTGTAGGCTGGGGAGGCGTGTGGGTGGTGCTCCGAGCTGGGCCCCAGGCTAAGTGAGGGCAAAGGGGTGAGCTGGATCTGGGGAGGACACCTGGGATGTTGGGAGGGCAATACTGAGTTCTGCGGGGAGAGGTTTAGACCATGAGCCTCAGCTTCCAGCCAGTACACTCCCTGGGGGCTCCATGTAGCCAGGGACAGTGCTGACGCCCTTCTCGCCCCGCAGTTTGACTTCACTTCCTGCCAGGGTGTGATCTTCGTGCTGCTCATGACCCTCTTCTTCAGCGGTCTCGTCCTAGCCATCCTCCTACCCTTCCAATACGTGAGTCTTCACCTGCAGGCTCCTGGGGGGCGGGGGGCTCCTGGGGGGGGTTATTCCCTCCTACACCTCCAGGGCAGGCCTAGGGCCAAAGCCCCACAGCCCGCCATCCTGTCCAGCCCCTCCTGGCCCCTGCCCTAGGTGTGTTGGCAGGCCTATATGCAAGCAAACAAGGAGGCTTTTCTTGGCAGGTCTGGGCACCTGCCCATCTCCTTGAGCCGCATCCGGCTTCACCTTTCCCGTCCTTCTGTGCAGCGTGGAGGGGAGGCTCAGGGGAGGGTGTAGAGCAGCCTGCTCCTGCCTGGGACCCACCAGGCCTAGAGGGGCCTTAAGGGAGGGGCTCCTGGGCCCCTGTGGGGAACAGCCCAATCCAAAGAGGCAGAATCCAGCTGCGGTGGGGGGCCAGAGCAGACCCTCACCCCACAGGGCATCCCCCAGCTGGAGCTGCACTCCCAGCAATTCCAGGGTCATCCAGCCTGGCCTGGGGAATGTCACCTGAAGCTGAACAGGTGCTCAGGCCACTGCAAATGGGAGGGAGGATGGGGGCATCCCAGGAGGGCCTTGAGGTTTGAATCCTGGGTCCCCAAGAGAAGAAGCCCCCAGCTACCTTTGACACCCGGTCTCCCTTCATGCCTTTTCTGCCAGAGCTCGGTGGTAGTCCTCACTCCCCCTTACCTACTTCCATCCTGCCCAGCCCCAGCCTCAGGACATTTGGCTTCCAGTCCGGGACACCAAGACTGGGCCTGGCATTTCCTTGGCTTTTCCTAGGATCCTGTTGACCGAGGGAGGGACCGGAGCTAGCCTGGGGCCCTCTGTGTGTCTAGGATGGGGAGGGGGATAAACTTCAAAGAACCCTTTATTGACCTAGGTCTGGTCGATGGGATGCCTTTGTTTCCAGGAATCTTGTAAGTTTCCTGGGAGGGCTCCACTGAGGGCAGAGCCAGCAGGGCACCTCATGCATACAGGCCTCCCAGCTGAGATCTGGGGAGCACTGCAAGGTCCTGGCCTTGGCAGACAAGTTCATACATACCTAGCAGCCTTGCGTGGTGGTGCTCACCTGTAATCCCAGCACTTGGGAGGCTGAAGTAGGAGGATTGCCATGAGTTCGAGGCCAGCCTGGGCTACAGAACAAAACCCTGTCTTAAAAAGAAAACACCAGGCAAACCCTCCAAAGCACCCCCCCTCACACACACACACTCATCCTGAGTTCAAGTCTTGACCTATCATGGGGTCCCTTGCCCCCTAGCGTAGAGCCAGGGATGAACAGCAGGCTGGGAGGCAGGAATAGCCTTGAGACAAACTCAGGTTGGGAGGATTTCAGGACCGCAAAAGCGTGAGTCACCCTCACTCAGCCTGAGCCTGGGACCATGACTTGCAGAAGAAGCACCATGTCGGTTGGGAGCTCCCTGCCTGTCATTCTGTGATTACCTGTGAGCACTCGCCCCATCACCTTGAGTGCCCAGAGACTCGAGGACCCCTCTCAGTCCTAGGGCTTCTTAGGGAGCCCTGGGGAGGACCACCCACACCCTCCAGTCTCTGGGCCGAACCTCCTCCCAGTGTCTCTGCTCACTGACCTCTGACTATGCCTAAGCCCCTTGTTCCTCTGCCCGACAGGTGCCCTGGCTCCACGCAGTCTACGCCGTGCTAGGAGCGGGCGTGTTTACATTGGTGAGTTTGGCGCTGCTCCCTGGGGGCCACCCTCTCAGCTTTGAGATCCTCTTCCTAACCTCTCCCACCCCTGTCTCCCTCACCACCTTCTTCCCAAAAACCTTTCTGGAGTGCCTGGGGCCATTCAGGGAATTCTGTCTGGTTCTGGTGTCAAAGACAGAACAGCTGACCTGAGCAGGGGCACAGGAAGGTGGTCCCTACAGGATGAAGCTGTAGATACAGAGGCAGAGCTGGAGATGGTCTGCACTGTGGGCAGATGTGGGGGCGTGGGAGTGTCCTGCCAGGGGAACCAAGTTAGTATTGCTCCCCTAGGGCAATCTGGGAAGGCTTCTTAGCGGAGCATGATTCCAAGAGCCCTATATGAGGGAGGATAGTGTGAGTGTGCTTGGTTTTTTGCTGTTCTCACCAAAATGAGTAGTGTTGGCGATGATGGCTATGTGAACAGTAGCAGCTAATATTTATGGAGCACTTGCTCCCCCCAGCAAGCTTTTGGTGTGCGCCTCATCCCCACTGCCGTGTGTAAGATAGGCTCTACCGTCACGAGGGTGAGGAAGTGGAAGCTCGTAGATGTGATAATGCATGGCTGAAGTCATACAGCACCCTAGGAAGTTCAGGGGGCAAACGGAAGCTCTTGGCGGTCCGGCTCCAGAGTCCCACTCAGGGTCAGGGGCTGGGTGGAGGGAGGTGGGAGGCAGATGCCCAGGAGACGGAGGTGACCAGGGACAGGCGTCAGCCAGAGCAACCTAACTCTGCTCTGATGGGCTCTAGACACTGGAATGAGAGTGCCTGAGGACCCAGCCAGGTGAGCAAGGTGGTGGAGATGTCTCTACGGGGAGGTACCCCAAGTGAGCAGCCACTGCCAGTGAAGGCAGCAAACTCTCTCTCTTACCAATTCCAGAGCATTAGTGATGGGCCCGAGGCCTGCTGGCAAGATAATGACAAGTCAACTAAGTGTGGCTTGGTCAAGGTAGGGTGCCAGTCTACTTGGGACATTCTCAGTTTTAGCACTGAAAGTCCCACTTCTTGATGAACCCTAAAATCCCGAGCAAAGTGGGATGGTTGGTCACTGTAAGACACTCACTTCTCCTGAGTCCTGGACCAGTGTTCTCACCTCCAGCCCATCTCTTTTAAATAAAAATACACTTGTAAAGGGTCAGGTGGTAAATGGGACTGCAGAGAAAGAAAGAAGAGGGGGGCAGCAAGGAGAGCAAGCCTGGGTGGCAGCATCTGGAGGCCTCAGCAGGCAGCCTTTGCCAGGAGTGGTGGTGCATTCCTGTAAAGCCAGCACTCGGAGCCCAAGGCAGGAGGATTGCTGTGGGTTCAAGGCCAGCTGAGGCTACCTAATGAGTTCATGGCCAGTTTGAACTACATAGATAGTGAGACTCTGTCTCTTAAAAAGAAAGAAAAGTAGCATTTGCCAAGGACTGGACAGATGGGAGGTCAAGCTGGGCAGGTGGGAGTGGTAGAGTTAGAGGAGGGTGAGCACCCACGGAGAGTTGATAGGTGTGTACTTGGCTTCGTGTGGATCAGGTCACGCACAAGTGTGGGAGCTGTGCAGGGAGGTTTACATACAAGTAAGGCTGCCTGAATAGTAAGCTCTTAACTGTTTCATAATTCCCTGGTGTTGTTAGATTAATAAAAATAATCCCAGACACCTGTTCCACCCATTACGTTCTGCAAAACACTTTCACACCCACGGTATTACCTCACTGGATCTCATCACCACAAGCTGGTGAGAGAGCAGAACTGAACTGCCTTCCTCCTCAGAAGCTCTGAGTGTTGAGGGGCTGGCATGGAGTCTCACAGCGGGTAAGGGGCAGATTTAGCAGATCGAGAACCAGCTGTCCTATGCCCAGCCTGGTGCCATCTCCAGTGCCCCTGTAGTCACCCTCAAAGAAGACAAGTTCCATTGGCTTGAGGCTGGGAAATCTCCCCAGCAACTTTTCCTCTCTCGCTCCTGCACCCCCGGTGTGGCCCTCTCTACTGGGTTGGTCCCTTCAGCGTGAAAACGCTGTAATTTCTCCCATCTGAAGAAAAATGCTAACCAAACACTCTTGACTCACATCGCCCTCGAGCTCGTGCCCCGTTCTCTGCTCCTTACAGATAGCAAAACTCCTTAGAAGAGAATCTATACTCCTCATCCCCAAGTTTTCCTCTCTCTCTCCTCTTCCGTTCTCTTAACTTTCTTTCTCTGGTGGTACCGAGGATTAAGCCCAGGGCTTCCTACATGCGAAGCCATGCTCTGCCCCTGAGCTACGCCCTCAGCCCGCTCAGCTGTCCTAAAAACGCTCTCGTTTGAGGCGCCCGTGGCCTCCATGCTCTAAACCCATCAGTCGCATCTCAGCCGGCCTCTTGCCTGAAGCTCAGCGCCATGTGATGCGGTTGATCACCACACACACACTGTCTTCCTCCCTTGGCGTCAGCGCCGCAGGGGGCCCTGCTCTCCTCCCGATGCCCCTTCTCAAGGCCCGCCCGGCTCCCTGCCTTCTCCTTCTGCTCTCTCTTACTAGGGGTTTCAGCAGGCTCAGGGCTTCGAATACCATCCTCTATGCTGAAGCCTGTGAATTTATCCCCGGATCTCCTCTCTTGATTCCCAGACTAGAATGCCCGACTGCCTAGTCGTGTCTCCATTTGAAGTGGCCCAGACTCCTCCGAATTAGCATATACAAAACCGACCTGTTGCTCTTCCCTGGGCGTCTGCCTCGCCCACAGCAATCCCAGCTTCCACTCACTCAGACGCATCCTTGGTTCCCCTGCTTTTCTTCCATCCCATAGTAGGCGCCAGCACATCCCATGGCTCCGCTTCCTCCCCAGAGCCTCACCACTGCTGTCCACCCTCAGGCCCTCCCGGGGGCCCAGCACCATCACCTCCTGCTAGGCACGTGGCAGTGGCTGCCTACGGCCTGCCACACACAGCAACTGGAGCGGCGCAGGTCAGCTTGTCCCCTCTGTGGCATCTGGAAGTCACAGTCCCCTCCAGCCTGCCCTCGCCCTCCTGTGCCGCAGCCCTGCTGGCCCCTGCTCCCCCAGCACAGGACGCTCACTGTGTCCCCTCCCAGGGCTCCCAGTTCTGTCTCCCTCAAGGCTTTGCCTGACAGCGACAGCGCTATGCACCAGAGCAATCACTCCCCTCTTCCACGGACCTATTTCTCTGCATAGCGCACTCACTCTCTGACACACGACGTATTTCTCTGATCTACTGTTTATTGTGTTTCTCCCTGTAGTAGAATGTAAGCTCTTAGAGAACGGAGGGGGTGGGTATCTGGCACCTGGCACACCATAGGCACTTAGCACCCAGGAGGCACCTGTAGCTTTTGGGGAGTGAATGGATGCCTGAGAGGCGTAGCAAGGTGCTCAGATGTCACTGTCATGGGTTACGGAGTTGAGTGAGGCGCTGCCCCATCGTCCCCTGTGAGTCACAGAGGGGAGGAGGAGGAACTGCTGTGCTCAATTATTCCATTAATGTCTCTTGAAATCAACCACCAGAAAGCCCTGATGGATCATCCTGCGGGTTACATAAGCTGTGGTTGAGAAAGCACGTGGGTAGGTGTGTCCACATGAGGGCGGAAGACGGTTACCTGGGGGCCCCCACACTCGCTCTACTTCTTCCTCCTAGTTTCAAGTGGACAGGGCCCTCTGAGGCTGCCCCGTAAGAGCTGAGATCCCTGCGCCTTTCATTAACCCCAGCTCAGATGCATGTTCTGGCCTCGAACCAGCCCTGCTTCATCATTGCTGTAGTGAGCCTGTGGGATCTGCAGCCTCCTAGTGCCGTCTTAGTGTTTCCACCTGCCCGACCTCTCCTTTCCTAACCTTTGGGGCATTCTTGGCACAGGTGAGGCTCTCCCAGCACTGTCGCTCAGCAAGGACTGCAGTCTTCCCACAGCACACCCTGGGTCCTTTCGCCGAGTCATCTAGAATGTACAAGAAAGAGGTGAAGGGACATGTCAGAGGCTGCTGGCTCCCAAGAGGACCTTGTCTCCCAGTCTCCATCAGCCTGGGCTTTAGGGGCTGGGAGAAGCCATTGATTTTCTGAAACCTTGGCCTCCACCCTGGGAGATTCTGCCACCTTTGAAGGCAGGCTCATCACTGAACGGGGCCGCAGTTAGGAGGCGGGGAGCCAGCTTCTTCAGGCTCTGGTCCAGCCTTGAGGGCTAGGCCCCTCTGGGGCTGTACCCACACCAGCCATGGCACAGTGTCTGGAGACCACGGGTGCTCAGCCTCACCCATGCCCCCACTGGATGCCAGTGCACAAACCCCAGTAAGAAGTGGGGAAGTCCGCTGAAAGTCATTGTCCTCAGAGTGACCGTGTCCTCCTCTCCCCTAGAGCCCTGTCTTTGGGTGCTTCTTTGCAGGCACTCAAAGGCTGGGGTGAGTGGGCAGGGCTGAGGGGCTGGGGCAGGAACTGATCACAGATGGGGCCAAGGGCCTGGCTCGCTGGTTTCCAGCAATGGCTGGGATGCCAGGGTCCATGTGACTGGGAAAGTCACTTCCTCCTAGAGGTGGAAGTTCTTTGAAGAAGTTAAGGCCTCTGGGATACGCAAATCAGGAGTCCAAGTAGGTAGGGTAGAAGTGAGGCACAGGGATTTAGAAGTCAGGTGTGGGTCTCCTGAGGTCTTCCCTCCCTGCCCAGGCCAGCCAGTGTGAGGACCTTGGGAGCCACTAAGAGTTGATGATAAAATCACAATCACCTCACCTGAGTGAGAAGCCAAGCAGGCCAGAGGCTGGAAGACCAGGTAGCGGTCAGGGTCAAGGTGACAGGGGGAATGTGTGTGGTCAGGACTAGGTGCTGCCAGGTCTGATGGCTAACAGGAAGATTCGGTGTGGGAGTCTGGGCCTCCAGCGCTGGGCGTTGATCCCTGATACTGTGTCAAAGTGGGCAGCCTCAGTGTCTGCCGAGGCCCAGAGAGAACAGGTCCAGACACACACGTGCATGTGCGCATGCACACAGAGCATTCACGGACACTGGGTGAAATTTAGCCTAGCGTCTCCCTGATGGGGAAAAAGAGGCCCAGATAGATTCTCCAGACCCGGAGAGGCCCTCTCAACCACTCACAGGGCCAGGCTGAGGCAGGGAGTTGCTTCTGCCCAGCTCCAACAGCCTGTCTTCCCCAGTCCATGACCTCCTGAGACCCAACTCACAGCTTCTGGGAGGTTCCAGAAAAAAAACACTCCAATCTCCCTCACCCCTCCTCACCTCACCACACCCCATTCCTCACTCTACTCTTCTAGTGGGGGCCGTGATGTACACCCCGCCTTCTTCTCAATTAGGACAACACTTTGGAAAGTGAAAATGGTTGCACAAGTCCAAGACTGAGTTATAATTTTCTGTTAGAGTCACCTGTTTCCCTCAGTTTAGAGGTGCTTTTGCTCAGGGGTTTACACGAGCCTGGAAGATCAGTGAGAATCTACTATTCTGTCCCCCACGCTGCCAGAAAACAGCCCTTCTGGAAGATGAGTGGGGCTGAGAGGGTGTGTGCCGTGACCAACTCACAGCGTCCCCACCCCTCTCACCTCAGGGTCACCTCTCGAGGTGCTAATCCTAGAAACCAACACCCTGCTCTGACCTGGATGGGCACAGCACCTGGCAGGGGGAAGTTAGAGAACCCAAGGGGGGGAGCAAAGGAGGGGTGATTCAGAGGCCCTGCAGGCTGCAGGCAGGAGTGTCCAGGCCAGGAGACCAGCAGCTCTCTCATGCTCAGGACCAGTCTCCAAGACAGAGTCAGGCAGAGACGCTGTGGGCAGGACAGGCCACGTGGGGTGGGAGGAAGCTCTCCAGCCAACAACTGTACCCCACAAAACTACATGCAAGGCCTCAGTGCTGCTTCCTACTGTGTGACCTCGGACAAGCTAACTGACCTCTCTGTGCTTCAGGTGCCTCATCCTTAGTTTATCATCTCTCCACGATCTGTTATTACACTTGAATTGTGAATTTGGTTGCGCATTTATTACATATGATAAAACATTGTAAGCTTTATATACATTCTCTTTGTAACAACTTTGCGAAGCAGGCTTGATTTTATTTTTTTTTTTTTGATGTTTTTATGTAGCTTCTCTTTTTTAGTGTTTTTCATCAGTGCGAGTTTGTAGTATGTCGTGATTCCGTTCTTCACGGGCTGTTGGTGCACGAGCGTAACACAGCCTGATACTTTTCACTTCCCTTCTTCTCTCCCGCTTCCTCCATCCGTAGATCACTTTCCCATTTGCTAAAGAGCTGCCTCCCGATTCCTATCATCCAGCCTTTATTTTACTAATATCTAAATAATTTATACTTTGGGTTGCTCATAGAAACCGTGTGGTACTTAAGCTTGTGAGTCTGATTTATCTCACTTGACATCATGGTTTCAAGACGTATCCATTTGCCTACAAATGACTAAAGTCAGTTGCCTCATCTTTTTTTTTTTTGTCTTTTTGAGACAGAGTTCCGCTGTGCAGTCAGGCTGGCCTTGAACTCACTTTGTAGCCCAGGCTGGCCCTGAACTCGCAGCCATCCTCCTGCCTCAGCCCCCCGAGTGCTGGGGTTACAGGTGTGCACCACCGCGCCTGGCCTAGGTGCCTCATCTCTAAAATGACCACTATTACTTATTTTTACACAGCCATCACAATGACTGAATAAAATCACATGCAAGGAAGAAAACAAGGAATCCAGTCAGGCCATGTGGTAGCTGGTAGCTCTTTTTCTTTTTGTGTTAGCCTTTTCACTTAGGGCGCCAGGTTTTGGAGCCCAGGGTATTAGGTTCAAAACCCTTCTCTTGGCTGGGTGGCGCACTCCTGTAATCCCAGCACTTGGGAGGCAGAGGCAGGAGGACCACTGCAAGTTTGAAGCCAGCCTAGGCTACAAAGTGAGTTCAAGGCCAACCTGAACCACATAGTGAAACCCTGTCTCAAAATAGAACCCCCCCAAAAAAACCTTTTCTGTCACATTCTCATTGTAGGGACTAAGTCAAATTAGACTAAGTCTCTGTGCTTCCATGTCCCGATCTGTAATAATCATACCCATCCCCTAGGTGGTTGTAAGGTTTAAGTTACTCGATATACAAAAGCACTTGGAAAGTGCATGGTGTATCATCCCTGATCAGTAATGCTTGAATATTAGGAGCAGGGAGTTGTCTGGGGTCAGAGCCCGGATCCGAGCCAAGGCTATGCATGCCCCCAGCCTGTGCTCTCATAATGGGCTGCCCTTCTCATAACGGGCTCTTTCATGCGCGTATAATTATACACTACTCCCTTTTCATCCTGGCCCAGGCTTTCTGGCTCTGACGGCAGACCCTGCTTCTTCAGTGGCCTGCCTGGGGTGCAAATGTTGGCTGTGCATTTAAGAATCCTGACACCAAGGTCAATGAGGAGAAGCGCCTTCTATTGGCATCAGGCGAGAGGTGGAGCCGGGCTTCCTCCTGGTGGCCTCTCCTTACTCCCCCACTGCCCCACCTGTCCTGCCGCCCAGCCTGGGCGCAGTCTCTTCTCATAGAATCCCCAAAGCCCAGGATCACCTTCCAGGTCAGAAAGTGGTGGCAGGGCCAGGTGAGGGCCTCGCGCTCTGCGTGGCCCCAGGGAGCCTGCACCGCCCCAGGGGGGCTGTTGCCTCTCTTCCTGCCTATCAGCCTACTGCACACACATGCGCGCACACATGATTGCCATGTTTGCTTCTCTTGGGATTTGTCGTCCAGAGAGTTGAGCTGTCTTGGCCGTGTGACGTGCAAGGCACTTAGGCTGTGTGTGCCTCAGTCTCCCTAGCAGATGATAGAGACGGTGATGCAATGCTTGTCCCACAGGTCTACCGTGAGCATTAAATGACCGAGCTGTGATTTTTCCCCCTTCTATTGTTAATTTCTAGCTTCATAATATATGAACATATATTCATATTCATTATGTTTCATTTTTAAAAAATCATAGACATCTTTGTGACCATATCCCTCCCTGTCCTCCCCAGTGGTGGCCACCGGGCAGCTGTCTCTCCCCGTAGACCTTCCCAGATAGCCGCGTGCTGTCTGGGCTCCTGTGACATGTCTAGCTTTGTGGGATCACATGAAATAGATTTTCTGCTGCCTGCCTTTTGCTCACCATAGCATCTATCAGAGGTGCTGCCGCCTCAGTACTGTTGGCAGTTCATTTACCAACCCCCCATGGATAGTTCGGGCTCTTTGCAGTGACTCACTGTTGGAACCAGCACTGGTGGACTGGACTGGGTATGCTACTCTCACACCTGGGCTGGCACTTCTGAGGCTGGATGTGGTCTGTGAGTGCCTTTTGTGCTAGTTTGACACGTTGCAGCCCTAGCTCTTTGTATTCAGCACCTGCCTGTTGGTGGCTCTGAGCTGACCTTTCCATGTGTAGCTGTGCCAGAGTGTGTCCCTCATCTGGGAGGCTGTGTGTGTGTGGAGGGGCACAGACGTAAGCCTGGGTCCTGACACAGCAGCTTCAGGCCAGGCATGCGGCCAGGCCCTGAGCAGGTGCAGCTCTGGCCAGTGGGGAGCCTCTGCCCTGTAGAGGGCCTTCTGCCTCCTGAAAGGCCACTGTTCCCCTAGCTCCACCAGCACAGGAGCTGGGCAACCTGGTTCTGGCCCTGGGTCAGTGACCATCCATAAGCCACTCCCCTCTGAGAGTCTGCCTCAATGTAAAACAGTGATGTGGGGCTGGGCACGGTAGTGCACACCTGTAATCCCAGCACTTGGGAGGCTGAGGCAGGAAGATCGTTGCAAGAAACCAGCCTGGGCTACAAAGTGAGTTTAAGACCAATCTGAATGGCATAGCAAGACCCTGTCTCAAAAAGACAAAAAAACACAAAAAAACAGTGATGTGGTCCGTTTCCCACGACAAATTGGGAGACTGAGACGAGACAAAGAACTGGAGAGGGTGTGGACTCTTCCCACAGGAATTAACAGCATCCTAGTCCTGCGGCTGCCCCACGGCCTGTCTCGTGTACTCTTTCCAAAGGGCTACTGACTCCAGCGCCTGCCATCGTTTTGGTGTCGATACCAACTCAGTTACTAGCTCTCAACTAGATCTTAGCAGCCCGCTAAGATACTACCCCTAACCAAGATACCTGCTTCCCCTGAGAGACCAGCTAGTGCTTCCCTCTCCCAGGGAAGGGCCATCAGATTCCTGTCCCCAGTGATGCATGCACATCCATAACAGAACCTCTAACAATGCCTTTTGTCTTCCTTAAGCTATCAGTTCTAGAGGGTAGTGGAACATAGTAGGTGCTCAGCAAATGTTGTTGAGGATAAATTAGTGAAAAGCCTTTGGCTGAAACACAGGTCACAGTGATGGGTGATGGTACAGGCAGTGGGGGTGAAGATTGGGGCAGGGCCTCCCAAACAGCACCATGCAGTTGAGCGTCCAGATGAGCCATGGGCCCAGAGCCAAGGCAGAAACCGTGCCATTCCTCTTCTCCCTGAGAGAAGAGCCTCAGGGAAGCTCCAGGAAGCCTCCTGGATGGCTGCTTTTTGGAGAGACCATCCCCAGGCTTGATCAGCTCCTAGCTTTCTAGGTTGAGAGATTCCATTTCATTAGTTCACCCAAGGGTGACCAGACTCTGGGAAATCAACCAAGCAAGCTACTGATTGATAAGCAAGAATGGCAGTTTATTAACTTAAGCTGGCAGCTGTGACTGCTAACCAGCCCGTAGCATTTGAGTCAGTCCTTCTGCTTGCTTGTTCTTTCTACAGAAGGAAAATTCACTTGGGAACTCAAGTCAAATTGAGCAGAGTGGAATGGAGTAAAATTATACTAACAAAAGTAGTTGATGCCGCTCTGCACTGCTGTATGTGGACATGGGCGCTGTGATTGTCAGTTTTGTAGGTAGGTTTTGTAGGCCACTGAAGTCAAGTGGATGAGCTGATCCCTGAGAGTTGGAGCCAGAGCCCAAACCCTAACCCCACCCCACGCCCCCAGAGCTCTTCCATCAGTACTGCCTGACACACCCGTGCGGGGCCCCTCAGCCCTGGCCGCAGCCACGCAGCTTCCCCCAGGAGCACGTCTGCCTCCCTGAAGAGATCCCGGGGCCACCTGAGTCTCACTGGCAGTGTCACTTGTTCTCAGGAGGGCACCTGTCCTTCAGATGGTAACAAGAAAACCCTAGTGCTAGCTACCATTCTCGAGGGCTGACTGTGGCAGACACCAAGCTAGGTGCCCGGCCTGCATTCTGTCTCTCTCATGACAGCCTCACAGGGCAGGCATTCCTCCCTGCCCTCTGCAGCTCGGTACTCACAGGCGTGGAGAGACTGAATGTCTTGCCCGGGTCTCCCTCCTAGTGAGTGGCGAGGTAGCGATCGCAGTCAGGCTGCTGCTCACTACTGAGCTCATAACCATCCTCTGCACCTCTCTTGCAAGTGTGATCAGACTTCCTGTCCTCTGTCCCACTCGGAAGCCCCATCGAAGCCTCTGGTCCTCTGTGCTCTGAGGACGTTGGCATGGAAGCTAGGATTTCCCCAGGTTTTCCATGGAGTTGGATCTGAAGCACTTCCCAGGAATCTGGGTCCTGGAGGTCTAGGAGCTGGTGGCTGGGATGAAGGAAAGGACAATGTGCAAGTTTCCAGGCAGCTCCAGGTCCTTCCCACAAGCTCGTCCTTCCCACAATGCTCTGCTGCACCGAATGCCTCACTCTTCACAGTGACCTCAGGTCTTGAGGGTTCCTATGGCACACACACCACAGCAGGCTGTCTGCACCACTGACAGCTCTAAAAGGTTCACCATCACTGCCCTGGGTCCTCTCAGCCCAGCAAACCCCTACTTACCCTCCTTCAATCCTTGGTTGCTGTGTCATCATCCTGTGCAGTCAGGGCCCCTCCTGTACAGCCCTGGATTTTCCCGTCACTCTATAAGCATCCCCCACTAAGCTGTGAGCTCCCCAAAGCAAACGCAGCTCTCACCAAATCCCTAACATGCAGCTGGCACCCCGTGAATTTGTTCGGGTAATGAGTAAGTTTCAGGAGATCCAGGGAACACAAGGTGCCACATACAAGGGCTGAAAAGGCAGAGCCCAGCCTTAACAATATATGTGGATTTAAAGAAACCCAACCTCATGTAGAACAACAGTTCTTGGCCAGGTGTGGTGGTACACGCCTATAATCTGAGCACGCTGGAGGCTGAGGCAGGAGGATCACTGTGAGTTCCAGGCCACCTGAACTGCATAGCAAGACCGTGTCTCAAAAAACAAAAACCATAAAATAGTTCTCATCATTTGAAACACTAGTGGACTAGGGGCAAGAGCTTGGGACAGGGTCTCACTATGTAACCCAGTCTGTCCTTGAACTCGTGGAGATTCTCCTGCCTGTCTCCTGAGTGCTGGAATTACAGGCATGCATCACCATGCCCAGCACCAGTGGACTTTTTGGCCTCTCACCCCAGAAAGGCATACCACGCCTGCCAAAATTTATATGCTGGGGGGGTGCTCTGCTGCCCATGTTTGGACCCCAGAGGAAAGCCCGTGAGGGCAGGGGTGTCAGTGTGCTAGTGCAAAGGCTGGTAGAGACAGTGGGCAGCAGAGCAGGGCTAGCAAGAAGGGAACTTGTTCACAGTCCCGTGGCCCCAAAGGCCCCACAGGGAAGAGCCTATTTCCTAGTAGGAAACGCGTTCACCCTGAGTGCTGCCCATGAGCAGCAGAGCAGAGTGGTTAAACATGGGGCTCTGCAGCCAGCCGGCGCAGGTTCAGAGTGTGGCTTTGCCATTTCCCAACTATATAAATGCGGACAAACACTGAACACCTCTTGGGTTCCTCTAGGGAGAAACTCTACTAGAAAGGGACGTCGGTAGGACAGATGGGCTGATGTCTGTAAAACGTGTAACAACTGTTCAGTCCCTGCTTGCTGCTGCCTTGGCTTATCCTCCAACCCAGGGCGGGGCCCTGAGGGAGCGCCAAAACACTGGGCTCGGTTTGAAGGTTCCCTCTGAAAGGAAGCCTTTCCCAGCCCCCTGCCACTCTCTCATAAGCCGGGTGCTCTCTCTGTCTCTCTCTCTCTCTCACCTTGTTTTATTTTTTGGTTACATTCGTGCTAACACTTACTTCCTGCCAGACTCTTAAGTAGGAATCTTTTCTCTTTTTCTCTGTCTGTGCCTGTGCTTGGTATATAATAGGTGCTTAGTAAATAGGTGTCAGCCAGAATTAGAGGCAGAAGGTGTTGGAACAGTGCCAGATTCTGGGCTTTCACATGAGGGTGACCACGTAGCCAGGCCGCAGTGAGGGGAAGGAAATTGGGGTGGGCCCACATGGGTGCCTGGGCTGCCGTAACAAAGTCACATGTCTGGACCTCGGTCTTCTCTCTCTCTCCTCCCGTCCCCAGTTCCTGGCATTCGATACCCAGCTGCTGATGGGTAACCGCCGCCACTCGCTGAGCCCCGAGGAGTATATATTTGGAGCCCTCAACATTTACCTGGACATCATCTATATCTTCACCTTCTTCCTGCAGCTTTTTGGCACCAACCGGGAATGAGGAGCCCTCGCCGCTTCACCCCCCTCCTCCAGAAAATGCCCCTTTCGGTCCCTAACCCCCTGTGCTCCCACCAGACCAGACATAAACTCGCTGCAGCCAGCCTGTGGCCAGCCGCTCAGCCCCTCAGCCAGCCTCGCACTCCCTCTGCAGCTTGTACATTCGCCACCCTTGGGTGCCACAGAGCTGAGGCCACACCACCCCCGTGCCACTGTCCTCCCAGTTATGTCTCCCGAGCTAGGAAGTCAAGGCGAAAGGACTCCCTGGGTTTGAGGACCCCACGGACAGAGGGAGGCGCCCAGCAGGCCTCAGAGTTGGAAAGGAGACCCAGGAAGCCCGGCTGCGTCCTGTGCCACACCAAGACCCCTCCTGGGGCTGGAGGGAGCAGCCACACTGCCCTGTGTCCAGCCCACCCCTCCTGCTCTCCTCCACGCCATGCAGTGCTGCTTCAGAGGGGACAGTGCGGGCTCCGCCTTCTCTCAGTCCTAGAACCAGCACGCGTTTGGGACCTTGGGCCCTGCCGAAAGGGACCACTGTCAGTACTTTTGCTGTTTGCCTGAATTTGCCCTCCTGAGGCAGGAAAGGGCACCATGGGGAGGAGGTAGGGGCGGGGGGTACTGCTCCTAAGTGAGAGCCTGGCCTGGGCTCCTGCCCTGGGGTGGGGGGCAAGACAGCCAACTGGAGAGACTGGGCTCTGCAGCAGCGGCAGCTGCCCGGACCTGCATCCACTCGGGAGGCGTTTAGGGTTGGAGGACTTGGACCACATCATCACCTTCTCAGCCCCCACCCCCGCTGCACCCCAGGTCTGAGGAGGAACAAGGTGCGCTGGGGTCTCTGGCTGGTGTTCTGGGGCCGGGCCAGCCCCACGTGGAGGGAACCTGCCCTGGCCCAGGCTGTGCCTGCTCCCTCCTCCACCTCTCACTGTCTAAGGCCGCCCCCCTCTGCTGTTGCCTGCTGGCTTAGCCCCAGCCAGGTCTCCTGAGGCCTTAGGAGTTGGCAGTGTCCACCCCACCCCCTGCTTCTCTGGCCACTCACTCAGCCCAGAGTCCTGGAGCCCTCGCGCCCCCAGCTGCAGCTTGCTCCAGTTTGGAGGCCGGCCAGCTGATGCTAACAGCCAGGGCCAGTGCCTCAAGCTGGCCCCATGTGATGAGGCCCAGGCTCCTTATCAGCCTCCAGGCGGCTGGGATCTCAGGCAGGGTGTGCGTCAGCCACTCTGCTCCTGGCTGAGTCAGGGGCCCACACCTGGGCAGTGTGTGGCCAGCGTGTGGCCAGCCCCAGGTCAGTGGAAAGTTACTGAGTGGAGGCCAGGAGGCTGTGGGCGGATACAGAACCTCCCTTGGACGCTAATTTCTCTCCTCCTCTTCCTATGCCCAGGGCTGTCTGCCCTAGGAGAGGTAACAAGGTATGCCAACCATCCACTCCTGACCCCCCCCCGCACCTTTTCTACTCCCAGCTTTCAAGAAATATAGAAGTATTTGAAGTTGTGTTCCATCTTGGGTATCTGAGGAGAGAAGAAACCCAGGACAGCAGGTGACATGTGTGAAGCAAAGGCAACTGGGGCACGGCGGAGACGCCCACTGTGTGCTGGTCTAAATTAATCCCTGCACCAGTGCTACAGAGGCAGTGTTCTTCGTGTCCCCACTGCACGGGGCAAAGCCCAGGTGCTCAGAAGGCTTGGTAATGAGTCCAAGGTCAGACAGCAGTGGTAGAGTTGGGGTTCGAGGCTGGTCACTCACGCACCGCATCTTCGGGATTGGGGTGTGTGGCTTAATGGTAAGGTGCTTGCCTAGCACACACAGGCCCTGGATTTAATCCCCAGCAGTGCATGAGCGCACACACACACACACACACACACACACACACACACACACACGGAACAAAAGGCAGTTTCCCTCCGGTCTGAGTGGGAGCCAAGAGGTTGGTGTGAAGCCCAGCACCTCCAAAGACTTGTGGCCCAGAATGGCACCTGGCCTTGCACCTCCCCCATCTACCCCCACCAGACAGTGAAAGCTGAGGGTTTCACCCCCGGACACTAGCTGGGAGGCAGGACTTCTAGTGTCTGACTCCTGGCCTCACTCATGGGACTGTGGGATGAGATACCAAGTATTTCTCACCATCTGTGATTCAGTTTCCCCACTCAAGGCAGAGTCTGGCGGGGGGGTGGGCAGCGAGAAACGCCAGGACGCTTGTTTTCAGTGACCTCTTGGCCCCCAAAGCCCCTCAGCTCCCTTTCCTAGTCTCTGGCCTCAAGTTCTAGAAGGGTTTGCCACCCCCACCCCCCTCGGCCTGCTGCTCTCACCCTAGACAGCTTCCCTCCTGTCCTCCTCTTTGTTGGAAAATGTGTGCAGAAATGGAATTGAGCACGTTTCTCCAAGGCTGAGATCCAAAAGACTGGGGGAGAGGCAAGCCCTCCGCCATCAATAGGTGACCTGGGCATAAACCACGGCAGCCTCAAGGATGGGTCCTGTGGTGGGGATGGGGCGGCCCTCGGAGGACGCCGCGGCGCCTGCTTCGGTCTGAGCATGAGCATCGACTGGGCTCCGCTGAGCTGCACGTGTCTGACCTCCGATCTGGGCAGTGAGGCATTCCAGGAGCACCTGACGGGTCTTGGCAGGAGGAAGGGCGGGGAAGAGGAATGCAGGATTACAGGAGACTGAAGCCGGCCAGGTGCTACAAACTATAGAAGAAGAAGGGCGCTGGCCCCTCACATTTTTGGTCTGGGTGGGGCTGGACCCAGGAAGCGGTAGTAGGTTGGATTTTATAAAGCTAGAAAGCAGCCTGAATCTGCCCATCATCTCTGATGGGAGGCCAGAAGTCTCCTGATGGGAGGAAGTGGTAGATCGGGGCCCAGGAAGCGCACTTGAGCCCCTTGGTCCCCCACACCAATTCCCGGGCTTTGGTGTGCGGCTCCTCCTGCAAAGCCTGGGGAAGGCCCAAGAATTCAGCTCTTCCATTGCTGGGAGAGTCAGGATCAGATGGACACACTTTTCCTTTCTGGCCCACCTGCGGACAAGTCCCGGGGTGCCCATAGGTGGGGGCTGCTGGGGCTGGTAATTTACACAAGCACTTTGCTGCCTCCCGATGGCTTCACGAGAAAAAGCAGGAGCTGGTTCTACGGGCGCAGCGGCTTGCAGATGAGGGCCGGGACCTGGCTGCCAGACCTGTCTTCTTAACGCCGTCGGCTCTTCCTTGTGCCCAAAGACTGTCACATCTCTTGGACACTGTTTCCCTGTCTGCTGAAAACCAACCTTGTGCCGCCCCAGCGCTGAGCTGTTCCCTTCTGAGAGACTCCTGGTCTTGTCTGCCGACCTAGACACCACCACGTCCTTCCGGCCTCAGCTCCAAGTGCCCCAGGGTCCCATGCCCGTCCTCTTCCCTAGCCTCGCCTTCCCGGGATCTGTGACTGACTGGAGACAATAAAAGCAAATAACACACCAGACGTTCCCTTTGCTTGCCCTCGGATGGTGGCACCAGGCGGATCTGGAGGCTCTGTAAGGTTTTACTCAGAGCAAGCAGCCCCGAACTTCCAGACACGGCCGCTTCTCCAGGGAAATTAAATCCCCGCCTTTACTTTCCTGGGAAAGCTGACTGTCCTCAGCTCAGCAGATCCTGTCAGGGGGGCCCCCAGCAGCTCAGAGTTGGAAGGAAGACCCGAGCGGCTCAGGGCAGGGGCTTGCCTTGCCCTGGAAACCTGTTCGTCGGTGGGCTGTTCTTCTTCCTCCTGTTGCAGCCAGAATCCAGTGCTGGGATTAGAGGTGAGTCAGCGGCCCAGCTCAGGGGTCTTTATTGGTTTCCTGTGGCTTCCCTAACAAGTCACCACACACCAGGCAGCTTACAATAACACAAGTAACACTCTACCACAGTGCGGCTGCTAGGCGCTGGCGGGGTTGGTTCCTTTCAGAGGCTCTGAGGAAGCCCTCCAGTGGCCCTGGGCTGTGAGCGAGGGCTCGCCTGTGTCTTCCCCTCCCCTTCCCCTTGCGCCGGTCTCTAACCTCCCGCTCCTTTCTCTTAGGAGGGAACTTGCCTTTGGATTCAGGATGACATTCATCTCAAGATCCTTATTTTAGAAAAATACCCCGTTTCTTTAAAAAGTCACCTTCACAAGTACAGGGCTTGGGACTCAGTCTTATAGTGTTTAGGGCCACCATCCAACCCACTGTCCCATTTGACCCCTCTGACAGCTACGGCCTGAGCGCTGGCCTCGGAACTTCTCTCGCTTCCGAACAGCTTCACTGCCATTTCCAGGGCCCTGTGAGGCTGGAGGAACCCCAAGGGGAGCGACCAGGTCCAGCTAGCATCCACGTTTGTGCAAGTCTGGCTGCTCCCAGAAAACCCGTTTGCTCTCTTATGAAGTGGGCATGCACACACGTACACACACACACACACACACACACACAGCTATGACACTTTCTTCCCAGCCTACAACACCAAACTCCTCTTCAGGGAGGAGTTTTTTTCTCTTCTGGGAAAACCCTGCCAAAAGCTGTGCTCTTCTCTCTGTCCCTCATTACCTCTGCAGGCCGGTGTGGTCTGTTTTCTCCTGAGCCCCTGGGGAGCCCAACCACCAGAGGCCACCATGCTTGAGAAAACACATCCAGGGCTTCCAATCAGATCCAGTCGGACATGGTGGCCCACACCTGTAACCCCAGCACTCAATAGGCTGAAGCAGGAGGACCACCATGAGCTCGAGGACAGGTTGAGCTACATAGTGAGACCCTGTCTCAAAAACAAACAAAAATCTTATCATGTCCCCGCCTTCCAGCCTGCTTTTTGCCCTCCAGGCAGTCTTTCGAAGTCACCAGGGAAGGGGATTCTCTAACTTTGGTTGTTCCCCAGCCATGAGGTCCCACCTGAAGTCCAAGACATTAGGAAGCATCAATAACCTCTGTGCCCAGTCCAAATTCCTAATCCACAGGAGGATAGTTGTGAGTTCGAGGCCAGCCTGGGCTACAAAGTGAGTTCAAGTCCTGCCTGAACTGCACAGCAAGACCCTGTCTCAAACAAACAAACAAAAATTTTAAAATTAAATAAATAAAATGCCCAGGGCAGTCTTGCTGAGATATAATAGGAAAAAAAAAAAAAGGCAGGTAAAAAGGAGACAAGGAAAATTGTAATTTTAAAATTGTACTTTTAAGATGAACTTTAGTGCCAGAACACTTTTTCTCTTCCAAAAAAACTAGCTCAAAAAATAAAAAAACACACCAAGTGTCTGAAAGACACAATAGGCCTGTAAATTAGACTTTGAACTCAAGCTTTTTACCTTTTCACCTGTAAATTGCCCTTCCTCATGTGGACACTCACCCCAAGGAAGCAGCACTGTTGGCGGGCAGCAGAGCTCTCTGTTAAACACTTGCACACAGTTTCCATGCCAACACCGCTGGCCCGATGGGTAACCTGATGGACTGCAGGGACACACATCCTAGGTCACCCTCCTGAGAACACCTACGAGACCACTTAAACATGCCCATTACTGGGATGGTTCTGAGAGGTTCCCAAGCTGAAATAAGGAAATTAACTCACTGAAAAAAAAAATGTAGCTCAGTGGCACAGCACCTGCCTGGCAAGCACAAGGTCCTGAGTTCAATTCCCGGTATATAAAAAAAAAAAAAAAACAAGGTCTGCCTAGGTAGTACAGGCTGGCCTCAAACTCACTATGTAGACAATGATATCCTTAAATTCACAGTATCCTCCTGCCTCAGCCTCCCAAGTGCTGGGATCATAGGTGTGGACACCTCGCCCAGCCCTCACTCATCCAACTGTAGCAGGTTTGCTGACTCTTGTCATAGAAAAAGAATTTTCAGGACACATCAATAAGAAGCACAAATAGGTTTAATAGAGTCTTGGGATGTACTTAGTGAAATGCAGGTGCTTAGAGAAATGAGATACATTATAGTTTGGAACTGAGAACATTTGTACCTCTCTTGAAACGGGTGAGAAGCCTAGGAAAAGATGGCACACCTTCCCCTAGCTGAGTACTAGTCCATTCTGCAGGGTGTGTGTGTATGTGTGTGTGCATGCGTGTGTGTGTGTGTGTGTGTGTGTGTGTATGGGTTAAACAGGTAATTTAAACATTTTTTGGAGCTGAGTGTGGTGGCACATGCCTGTGATCACAGCGCTTGGGAGGCTGAGGCAGGAGGATCACCATGAGTTCAAGGCCAGCCTGTGCCACATAGTGAGATATAGGCCAGCTTGAACTACATAGGAAGAAAAAAAAAAAGGAAAAAGAAATCCTCTGGATTTGCTCAATCTGCTCCTTTATATTAGGATCAGTTTTCTGCTCTTTCTCAGTTAAGCCAATTTATGAACTTTTAGTATTCCTAAGGAATTTTGGATGTGATGTTTGATAGGTTTTTCCAGCACAGAGAGAAGTAAAGCGAATAAAATTCCTTTATTGTGGGCACGGAGAACACCACAGTAGGGAAGAGAAGACAGAAGTGGAACTTCTAAAGGCCTGTAGTGGGGTCAAAGGCTAAATAGGCCCAGACTGGAGGTGGGGTTTAGGAGGCAGACCGCCTGACATGGTGGACCAGGATTGGGCAGGAGTGTGGAGAAAAGGAAACAGGATATTACAAAACGGGAAGTAGGAAGTCGTAATTTGACTCAGAGGAAGAAGGGTGACGCTTAGCACATGACCTCTAGCAGCCAGCGCCATATTGGCTTGCCACCATACTGGCTCAGCACAACACATGACCTCCAGTGCCATATTGGGACTAGGGACATAGGGAATAGGCAGGAATTACAGCGAGGAGAAAGACCCATCAATGTTATTATAGGTAGCTAAGTTATTTAGAATTATTACAGGCAGACAGGGCTGGGCACTCAATAGTTCAGTGCAGAAGACAACTGTAGCTGGAGGTGCATTCACAGAAGGTCAGGTCTCAGGGTAGGAAGATGACCACACCCACACACTTTCCCTGAGGATAAACAGCAGTGATTGATATTCTAAACAGGCATCAATCACCTTGGGTGGGAGGACCAAAGCCTCTTTGGCCCCTCCCTTCCAGGAAAAGTCCTTATTTGGCCTATGTACACTTGCTATGTGACTCACTTCTCCATTTGATTTCCATTAAATGGATATTACCTAAGCAACTGCACGTGTGATCTTATTGGTTGATCATAGTTTTCTCTCAGCTCATACCCACCTTGTGATTTTCCACTGGATCAATATTTTTTCTAAGCAACTGGTGATCTTATACCTTATGGCTGCCCCACTTTGTGGTTTACTCTATAAAACTCCCTTAAGAAGCATGATCTGGCCACCCACTTGTTTCTGTCCCTCTTAGACACTCTTTCTCTCAGTAAGTATTTCCCACTATTAATCTCCATAGTTTCTAGAATTCTTTCTTCAGTTTTAGAGAACACAGACTCAGTGTATCAAACATCTAGCAGGCTGGGAGTTAGAATATTTCCCTCATATTATTCGGATTATGTGGAGTTCTGATATCATCCCTATATTATACTCCCAATATCACTTGAAGATCCCACTGAGATCATTGGACTCCTATGTTTGCTCTCATTTCATAGATTCCGGATTGTGACTTGCTTAGACAATAAAAAAAGGTCAACCTTGTCACTTGTGCATGCTTTGAATTTTATGTCTTCATCAGTTGCCTACACCTTGAATTTTATGCTTTGTCTTTGTCAACTGCTTAGGCCTTGTCTCTTATGAACTGTCTTTTGCTTAAACAATGATGAAGTAGAGAACATGGGAAGGTTATAATGTTTCTTTAATGGGACATTTTGTTCTTATTTTGCATATGTTGCATTTAGATTTAGTTGCTGAATTTACTAACGTTCTTTCTTCAACCTAACTTGGTTTGTTATCCCAGACAACAGTGCTAGAAACACGTAGTGTTAGAGCGCCCCCTAGTGGACATCGATATGAAATGTTGTAAAATGGATCTTGTTATGAAATCTACCAGCCTGAATTGCATAGCGAGACCCTATCTCAAAAAGACAAAAAAAAAAGAAAGAAAGAAAGAAAGAAAGAAAGAAGGAAGGAAGGAAGGAAGGAAGGAAGGAAGGAAGAAAGAAAGAAAGAAAGAAAGAAAGAAAGAAAGAAAGAAAGAAAGAAAGAAAGAAAGAAAGAAAGAAAAAGGAAATATACCTCCCTATTAATAAATCATGGCGGGGCTGGAGGTACAGCTCAGTGGGCTAAGTGCTTGCCGCTGAGCACTAGGGCCCTGAGTTCGATCCCCGGTCCCGGAAAAAAAAAATAAATAAATCATGGCACTCCTTCCAATAGTTAAAAAGACAGTGGCTAGAGGAAATCTCAAGCCTGTTCTGCCTCAGTTTTCTTTCTGGTCTGAGCTTCTGTTGGTGAGAAGACAATCTTAGCTCTTGAGATTCCCCACTGTCACTTTTCCAGTCTGAGAATGATGACTCACGGGCAAGTTGTCTCAATAACCTACTGTAAACATGAGAAGAAAAAAACCACCTTTTTCTGATCTCATTTCTGATCTTTCCCTGCCTCTTTGCACTTTCCTTTTTAAAGCCACATAAAATTAGAGAGAAAGGGACCTTTCCTTCCTAAGAACAAAGAAACTTTAAGTTGAGCCTGTAGAAAATGAGCGTTTGCTCATGCCAAAGACAGGGAAGTCATCTTAGATGAGGAACACATACCCCAGCTCTGGGTCAGACGATGAGACATTTAAATTTTGCCCATCCAGGAGAATACACATGGCGCATGTGTTCTGGGCAACAGTCTTCCCCAGGAAACTAAACCTGAAAGCCTGTGAAAAGAACTGACTTCTGGCTAAGACTAGAAGGAGGTATTTCCTAAGCACAACATTTAAGGGACCAAAACACATTTAGTTTAAGGGAGACTCTCCAGTCTCCTAGTTTGCTCTCTCTCTCTCTCTGTCTCTCTCAATCCCTCCTAGGTCCAGTTCTCATCAGTTCTGTGCACAGAGGAAGAAAATATTATTGCCCATAAGATGTACACTTTGAAACTTTTACTGTAAACATGTAAAGTGCTATGTAATGATTTTTCTTGGGTTTTTAGACAGATTAGGCTTTTAACTATTCCTTACACAGCACACAGTTTGGAGACAAATCTCTGATTGTGTGGAAGTAGTGGACACTGAGAGGATAACTGAAGGGTTTTGGGGAACCACTCAAACTGCTTCAAAGCGCAAGGCCATCTAAGACACTTGAACATGTTTCCACACTTGTCTAACTCAGTCTCACAGTGGGAGGAGGTTATGTAACCATGACTTTGCACAGGTAAACACCCATGTGCTGGTTAAGGCATTATGTAAGAATGTAAATATGAGATAACAACCTGTATAAGAATTATACAGTAAAGATGCAGTCAGCTCTTGCTCTTGAACCCTTGCACTCTGCTCTGCTTCACGATGCCTGCTGTTGTTGCTGATGTCTTGTACACATTTGTTCTATAACTGGGGACCTCAGCCACGAAAATCTCCCCTGGACCTCCCCACCCCAGTGGGCCAACAGAAGTCGTGGCCAGGGATACTCCCTGGTATCCAAAGGTTCCTCAATAGAAGCTGGGTCCTGAAATTCTCCTGCAGAAAGATCTCCATTTATCTAGCATCCTTCTCTCTCTGCTAGTAAGTTAGAAACTCCCCCTAAGTTTTTCTCCAATTCATTAGGAGTTAACTTTAGAACTTACTTGTAGTTAGACCACTCTTCCCCCCAGGAGACCAGGCTGAGGCAGCTTAGAACAACTCTTTGCAGGAAAGCATTTATCAGGGGAACGATTTACATTTGCAGCTTGCATATGCTAAGAGTAAGGAAGAGATTTTAGTCGGCCTTTCTCTTCTTTTGTGTCCATGTAGAAAACTGATAAATGTGCTTTGACTAATATGTGACTTGTGGTTGCTAGGTGATGAGCATAAGTTTAACCTGTGAGCTTCAGAGACATGAAAATTTTAGAGTAGATTTTAAGTAAAGCATAGCCTTGTCTTACCGCTAAGAAAGGTTGCCTGGATGGTTGGATGTTATGAAGGTCTTGGAGGCTTCTTGACCCTAGAACTCAGGGAAGAATTTCTCCAAGCCACTGACTTGACTCTATTTATCTGTAAAGCTGATCTCTTTTGCAGGATGAAAATTGCTGATAGATCAAAATAGATCATTTGCCTCACTCACAGAATTGAAAAGCGGTCACTTGGCTGTCTTGATTCTGGCTTTTGCTGTCAGTGCTTCCTTCTTTGAACATGACTGTTACAGCTGAGATCAATTGTAACTTGTGCTTTTAAAAACACCTACTGGAGTTAACAATTCCAGTTTCCAGGGAAGATAGGGCTGCACACCAGTAAGGGTGGCTAATCCGAACACAATATATCTTCTCTCCTCAGAACAGCAGCTACCTGCTGTACAGCAAGTCACCTCAGGGACACCTTGAGGATACAGAAGTCAAGTAGAAATTTGAAGGGATGCCAGTTTCTTTCTCTAATGTCAAATAGGGTACTCGATGTGAAAATCTGTTACTTCTGGGCTAGGGATATAGCTCAGTGGTACAGTGCCTGCCTGGCAAGCAAGTCCTGAATTCGATTCCCAGTACCAAAAAAAAGTTTTTTCTTACTTCTTTGGAATATATTTTCTTTTTTTAAATTTTATTTTAAAGACAAAAGAATGGAGACATATGAACCAGAATAAGCCATAAACAATACAGAAAATACAAAATTATACAGAATATAGTAGGGAATTAGCACTGGATGTTGTATTACATAATATTATCTTCACATTAGTTAACTCATAAACATTAAAGGAAATACCAAATTATAGAGATGATAGTAGGGAATTTGCACTGGATGCTGCATAATATAAAGTTCTTTTCACTTCTGTTAATACAAAAATGATTCAGGAAATACAAAATTATAGACAACATAGAAGGGAATTAGCTCTGAATGCTGTCCTACATGATGTTACCTTCACATTTGTTACTCAGTTACACAGATGATGGCTCATTTGATCATTCAATTTTTCTCCTCCCTCATCTCCATTGCCCCACCACTCAATCAGTCATCTTCCCTGTGATAATAACTGTATTCCTGGGATTATCTATACCCCTGGACTCTCGTCTTGGGAAGAGATATAGCTGCCTCAGACCATAGTATAACATACATGGGTGTACACAAACTGCCATGGTTGGAGGTGGAAAAGCAGGTATGCTCACAGCAAACCACCCAGCTCCACCCCATCACCATGCTATGGGTGGGGGCAGGTCCAGTCCGTGAGGCACCCTCAGCGGGGCCCACAGCGGAGCAGCCGCAGGGCCCTCAGCAGAGCAGCCACGGGGCCCTCAGTGGAGCAGCCGCGGGACCCTCAGCGGAGCAGCCACAGGGCCCACTGTGGAGCAGCCGCGGGGCCCTCAGCAGAGCAGCCATGGGGCCCTCAGTGGAGCAGCTGCAGGGCTTGTGCCCCCGTCAGGGCGCCCTCGGTGACCCATTCGGCTCTGTCCCGTTGCCTCAATGCTGGAGGCCCTTTCTTCTCCTCCTCCCTCCTCCTGATCTCCAGTGTTACCATTCCCCATCCCTTGCAGCTGGGCATTGGACAAACTTATGATGCTTGGGAGCTGGGGATATAGCTCGGTGGAATAAGCACCTGCCTAGCAAGTGCAGGGTCCTGAGTTCGATCCCCAGTACCGCCAAAAAAAAAAAAAATCTTACGATGCTTGGTATAAGGGCTTGAAATCTCCCTGGCCCGTTCTCACTGTGTTAGTTCAGGGTATGACTTGAGTCTAAAGATTAGTTCTAGAATAGAGTTGGAGGATTTTCTCGGGTCTCCTGTATAGAGTATGTTGTTGTTTTTCAGACTCCTGGTCTGCTGCTTTTCATCTAATCCGTCACTATGGGTTCATGCAAGGTTCATATATGCAAGCTGTAAGGAGACCCTCTTGGTGCTCACATTAATAGTTCAGGGTGAGTCCTGAAGTCCGTGGATTCATCCCATTGTTGCCAGGAACAGGCGGTGCTTGTTCAAGCCGCCGAGTCTCAAGGTGCTCCCAGAGAGAGTTCAGGGTGGGAGCTGAGTCTTGGTAACCCAGCTCATGCTTCCTGCCTGATACTGGAGTGAGAAGGGCGCGGAGCCATGCGATCCACCTCCATCTGTTTCTCCCTCTGGTTGTGGTGCTGGAGCCCCTGTCCACTCCTTGGCCGGATCCCTGGGAGCTGCCGTGGCTCACCGCCGAGGTTCCCCACTTCTCTCTGTCAGTAGCCACTCACCCCGCAGAAAGGCAGGGGCACTGCTTTGAGGCAGGCACAGAGCTGGGCATGGTGGGCTGTGTACTAGTTGCACTGATTCTCTCCAGGCGCTGATTAGGAAGGTTGCCGCAGGGTGGGGACTCTGCCCCAGTGGCTGTCGCAACCTCTCATTCTCACACTGGGTTTGACAACTGCTCCCAACTGCCATTGCCTCTTTTCCTGGCTGCACCCTCCCCTCTCCAGCCTTGGACCAGCTCTCGGAACTCCGCTCTCCCCTGGATGAGTCGGGAGGCTTCCGTGAGTGTGGGTCTCCGAAGCTGAAGCTGTGAATGCCAGAACGAGGGCACAGGTCATGGGTGTGCTTGGAGAGGTGACTTCCTCCTTGTTGGTCTCCTCTCCCTCTGACTGCGCCATGGCGGATCTCCGATCCTTTCCTCCAGAAGAGGTTTTGCTTAGTCTTTCCTAGGGCTTCAGTTCCCATTTCAGATCCTTCCTGAGTTCAGGATACCCACCTCTTTCCTTTCTGTCCTTCACATGTTGTTATATTCCTATATTCCTTTGTCTGAGTGGCATTCCTCCGGGAGGTTCTCTCTCTGCTGCCTACCTGGTCACCATCTTGAAGCCCTCTCGTAAAACTTATTTAGTTATTTGTTTCTTTATAATGAATTGACCATTACATTTCTAAAGTTCTGAAATGGCCAACAGACCATAGAAAGATACCACTTTAGGCACCTGCTTGAAACCAACAGCTTCAGAAAACTGCTGGCCTTGATTCAGGGCCAATGGAATATATTCTTAAGTGCTGGAAAATGTTTGACCCTCACGTGTTGAAAAAGAGCACTTTAATATTTTTCTGCACCCATGCATGGTCTACCTGTCCTCCAGAGCCAAAATGGAATACAGAGGGAAGTATTAATTATAATACTATTTTACAACTGGAATTGTACTTTAAGAAAGATGGAAAATGGTCAGAATTACCTTATGTTCAGACTTTCTTAACATTAAATAATTGTTTTCTTTCTTTCTTTCTTTCTTTCTTTCTTTCTTTCTTTCTTTTTCTTTTTTTGAGACAGGGTCTTGCTGGCCTTGAGCTCACTTTGTAGCCCAGGCTGGTCTCAAACTCACAACAATCCTCCTGTCTCAGCCTTCCGAGTGCTGGGGTTACAGGCATGCACCACCATGACCAGCTAAGAACTAATTCTTATTTGTGTTCAAAATATAATTATAAGCTATATGAGATTACCTGCACTCATTTGTCCTTTCCTTTCAATGACCTAAGACAGATCAAACAGTATCTAGGAAAGTTTTCAGATGATCCTGATAAGTACACTGAGATCTTTGGAGGACTTACTCAGACCTACAAACTCCATTGGAGGGTTGTAATGTTAATCTTTTATCTTCGTTTTTTTGGAGTACTGGGGATTAAACTCAGGACCTTGCACTTGCCAGGCGGGTGCTTATTCCACTGAGCTATAGCACCAGCCCCTGTAATACTACTCTTAAATCAAACATTGACTCCTACTGAGAAACAAGCAGCATTGCAAGCTGCTATTACATTTGGGGGTGAAGATCATCTTAATTTTCAAGGGTCAAAGGCAACCAGCCAGGAAAACAGCTGATTCCTATTGCAGACCAAGAAGTCCCTATACAAGACCCTTCTTAGCCTACCAGACAGGATTGGAGTAGGAGACATTGTCAGATATGTATTCTTGAAGATCTTAATAGGACAAAAACTAAGACTTTCAGTTATTTGATTATTTTAAGTTGTCAGGGTAGGGGAAAAATAAATAAATTGTCAACTCTAAGGAGAAAGATGAAAAACCCTCTGTCAACTTAGACTGTTTATGAGAGGCCTTGATAAAACATACATTCCCTATGTCCTGATTTGATGGAAGCACAGATTATTCTTTTCTCTCTCTCTCTCTCTCTTTGAGACAGTTCAGGCTCACTATGCAGTTCAGGCTGGCCTTGAGCTCACTTTGTAGCCCAGGCTGGTCTTGAACTCACAACGATCCTCCTGTCTCAGCCTCCTGAGTGCTGGGATTACGGGTGTGTGCCACCATGCCTGGCCTAAGAACAAATTAGTCTTAAAGACTGATTTATTACAAAGTCAACCTGAGATATTAGGAAGAGGCTACAAAAGATGGCTCTTGCTCCAGATGGATCACCTTGTACTTCAGTAAAAAGTGGCTCTTTGGCATTTTATAATCAAGACCAGGAAGAGGCCAAGGAAGGAAAACCAAGAGACCTACCTTGGGAAGGCTGTTGATATTAATTGTCCTTCTACATTTGAGATGGTTAGGGTTGAGTTCTTGTGCCATACTTACAGTCACTCTTCTTTCCCTTCTCCACTGCCCTACCCTGAGAAATAACACCATTTACAAGAAACAGTGTTTGGCCCAAGACAATTCTCTCTTCTGTGACTGCTGAATTTCAGGACCAAGTTTCTAGAATGGTGAGTTTCCCCTCCCTGGAACCCTTCCAGAGTGAAGCTGACCTTCACTGATCTCTGGACAATATTCCTAAACTGGTCCACATTTAAACCTGAAATTCTCAAAGAATAAATGTAAAGGTTTTAGTCCAAGTTTATCTGCTTTTCAGTCCTCAGGCAGAACTAGAGATTAACTCCTCTCTCCCCTCAGGAACGATGCTGACTGGTTTCTATAGCACAGGACAGACTGACTGATTTTTATACCACAAATAAGCTCATCAATAGAATAAAATATTCCTAGGAAAACATGTGAGTTTAGTAAACAGTTTTAAACAAGAACATATGTTAAAGAAGAGGCAGAGCCCAGTCCCTAGAGGGCTGCCTCCCTTGTCATGATTTCTCTCCAGAACATCTAGCCAGGCTGGCCACTATTCTTGGAGATATGCTAACTGAGGCTCTAAAATGCAAGGCCTATAACGAAGTGTAGTCCAAGGGTCACAAGCAAAGTGGTACAAACTGGCGTAGGTAGACATCCAGCCATAGGTTGTAACCCTGGTAGGCCTTCTACCCCCACTGATTGGAATTCATACTTAGCTCCAAAGAGTGCCATCTATTCTCTTTCTACACCCAAACCTCGACTGCACACATGCACACACACACACATACACACATACGGAAGTAGTTAAATTTACCTTTAACAGTCTATCCCATGCCCAGAGTGGTGACACACACCTATAGTCCCAGCACTCGGGAGGCTGAGGCAGGAGAATCATTGCAAGTTCAAGGCCAGCCTGGACTACAAAATAAGCTCAAGGCCAGCCTGAACTGCATAGAAAGACCCTGTCTCAAAAAGACAAAAGACAAATAAATGGTCTATCCCTTTAGAGAGAACAGTTATTTGTGGCTATCAAAACAGCAGTTTTGGCCATCAGCTATGACTATCCAACATATATTAAAAGAACATTAAGAAGCCTATAGAGTGGGATATTCCAATCAGATAACCTGTTAGCCTAGAACCCACCCTAAAAATTGTCTTTGTTTCCACAGATATAAAAGATGTTTATTTCTTCTGATTCTTATTACAAGAGATCTCTGTTAATTGACCTATAAAAAGTTCTAACAAGTCTACTTACAGTTACAAACTTAAAAACTGTAAAAAGAGTTATTATAATTCTATATGGCCAAATACCTTTGAGTGTGCTCTGGCCTATTAACAATTGTCTTATGTGTGCATATCTGGCGCTTCAATTTGTGACTGGTTAAAATACTTACAGCTGTTTTACTTGAACTCAACACTTTTTCTCTTCTTTTTGCCTTTTTGAATTTTTAGAATATTTGTCCATATTTGTCCAAACCCTAAGTTGGCTTATAAATAAGTGTCATTAGAGATAAGGACATACTTCCACCCAGGTTGCCAACTGATCAAAATGTCAAGACTGGTTTTATGAATGTAATGCATATTGCTGTCTGTGTACAATAACTTGGGAGTCTTTCACTGGTCAAAAATAATGTGTTGCTGGGCATGGTGGCACATGCCTATAATCCCAGCACTCAGAAGGCTGAGGCACGAGGATCACTGTGAATTCAAGGCCAGCCTAGACTATAAAGTGAGTTCAAGACCATCCTGAACTGTATAGTGAGACCCTGTCTCAAAAAAAAATGTGTTAATCATTATGATCTGGTTTTCATAGGTCATCTAAAAACTTATAAGATAATCAAATAGGGACTCCTTAGCTTTAAGGAAAAGGCTTGACAGGATTCCCCTTGGTGAATAAAGGAACAGCTGTCTGTAAACATTTTATTCTAATAGCAGGCGTGGTGGCACATGCCTATAATCCTAGCACTCAGGAGGCTGAGGCAGGAGGGTCGTTGCAAGTTTGAGACCAGCGTGGGCTACAAAGTGAGCTCAAGGCCAGCCTGAACTATGTAGTAAGACCCTGTCTCAAAAAAGACCAGAAAAAAAAAAAAGACAAAAAGCCACAACATTTTATTCTAGTCTTTGTTCACTAATGGGACCCCAATAATTTCCATAGCCTTATGGAAGACACACCTCCAATGAATGTTGCTGAAGGTAGAATTGCCTTGAGTTTGAGGCCAACCTGGGCTACATAGGAAGTTCAAGGCCACCCTGAGCTACAAAAAACGAGACGCTGTCTCAAAAAAAAAAGAGAAATATGATTGTAAAGGTTATAATGAAAAGGTCATTATCAAAAGTTTTCTGTGGGTAAAACAATAAGGTTTTCTTATTAAAATATGTTCTTGGTACAAAATTTGATTAAAAGGCAATGGTTTCCATGCAGCTATGACTTTCATTGCTGCTAATCTCATAATGTACTGAATGTATTCATGCCTTCTCGGTGTGCAGGTCGTCTAAGACGTAAAATGAGAATTGTTTACAGGGATAACCTTTTTCTAGACTCAGATATCTGCCTTTCTCTTGTGCCCCAGCTACTTGTGCTAAGAGGTATATGTCAAACCAGCATGAGACCACCAGTCAGATAACAGGTTTTTTTTTTTTAAAGCTTATGTGATGTTATATATGTGTCACTACAGTTAGAGATGTTCAGGCACTGAGCAGTCCAGGCAATGTCACACACTTCTCCATGACATCCCATTAAAGGATAACAAACGAGGTGAGAGCTTCTTTATGTATTAAACAGAGATGATTGATGAAAAAGGCTACTCTCTATTAAGACAGGCATTTAAATGTGTTTCAAAGATAATATCATAATTGTTATGCTGACAGACTTTATCTATGTGTCAGATAAAGTTTTACCTGTAAAACTTCTACAATTGTTTTCTATTAACATGCTGCAGGGATTCAACTACCCAAACAACCACGATTGGTAAGAAATAGCAGTCCTCTGCCTATACATTTTCTTTCTTTTTTTTTTTTTTTTGCTACTAGGAATCGAACTCAGGACCATGTGCTCGCCAGGCAGGTGCTTATGCCACTGAGCTATATCCCCGGCCCCCTCTGCCTATACTGTATATTTCGAAGTGCTTGATATTCAGATGAAATTATAACAGCTAAACTCACTGTACCTATAGCAACACTACTATAACTGACCTTCTCTTCTAGATGTTCAACAACTAAAGTTTGGAGAACTAAAAAGGGAAGTGGGCTAAAAGGACAGCCAGTACTTTGGCCCTGGCCCTCCAAGGTCACTGAGGACCCAGGACATGAGGGAATGTTTTCTACAGGATCCCACAACTTTGATGAGTCATCCAACCTCCTCAGCAGGGAGATCGTTAGACACCAGAGGACAGAAATCAACAAATATACAGTGTGCCCAAGAAGGGTCACCAAAGATGAGAAAGTCTCTTCTGCTTCACAGAAAGCAACATCGTCAAGCAAGGGCATGACCCGCCCTGACGGCTAACACTGACAGAGGAGCTGAGGCTCTGTGCATGGTTCCAAAAGAAATGCCTGAGGGGATTTAACTAACTTTGATAGACAGCAAGAGGTTGATTTTGATTAGCACAGGTCTCATTTTAACTAGGTCTTAAACATCCAGAAGAAAAGTATAACCAAAAGATGTGTAAAAACAATACCATAGAGCCAGGCTTGGTGGCACACAGCTGTAATCCCAGCACTCGGGAAGCTGAGGCAGGAGGATTATTGTGAGTTTGAGACTAGTCTGGGCTACAGAGTGAGCTCAAGGCCAGCCTGAAATGCACTGTGAGACCCTGTATCAAAAAGACAAATAATAATAATAATAATAATAATATCATATTACTAAAAGCTAGATATGAAAAGGGGCTCTAATCACTGACCCCTTCTGGCAGTTTCCAGCTACACTGGCAGCTGACTACTGTTATGGTTCAGTGAGACTAAAAAAAAAAAAAAACCTACAATGAAAGCTCAACAAGAGGACTTAAGTTCTTTAGCTATAATTGTCTTTCAAAACCACCAAACTCTTTATTGTCTTAGAGCTAAAACTAGAAAGACTTATAAGAAGAAATATAAGACTTACAGATAACTTCTATCAGTAGAGGGATCTAAGAGTCAGCAGGTTATTGTCACTGTTCCAGTCCCTGAAGAGCAGTTTCTGCATATGCTCGTTCCCCAGCCTGCCTTTCCATTCTAGTGCTCACGTTTTGATTATACATGCTTTGATTTCTTGGAAATTTGTTCATTTTGCATAAAGGCTGCAAAACTCCCAAGTGATCATGCGGACAAAACCAATGACAAATGTCCCCCACTCCTTTTACTGGGATCCAGTAGATCGACCTGGCAGAAGGAATTCATAACGGGTGAACTGCAATATGACTTCTATCCAAGGCCCCTTAAATTAGCTCTCCGGAAAAAAACCCTGAGCGTGGTCACCCCTGTGCTGACTCTTCTCAGCTTGAAGCAGCCCAATGGAAACTACTCCCCTTAGTTTTGATTAGCACATGTCTCATTTTAACTAGGTCTTAAACATCCAGCAGAAAAATACAACCAATGCAGTTCAGGCTGGCCTTGAGTTCAATTTGTAGCCCAGACTAGTCTCAAACTCTCAATGATCTTCCTGCCTCAGCTTCCTGAGTGCTGGGATTACAGATGTGTACCACCAGGCCTGGCACTATGGTATTGTTTTTACACATTCCATTAACAGCAGGTACGAATCCTTCTTTCAGGAGGGGATACTATAGACAGCTAAGGATATAGCTCAGTGGAATAAGTGCTTGCCTAGCAAGTGCAGGGTCCTGAGTTCGATCCCCAGTACCACAAAAAAAAAAGAAGAAGTAGACAGCTAAGTTATTCAGAAATATTATAGGCAGACAGACAGGGCTGGGCTCTTGGAAAAGGTCAGTGCAGCAGACAACTGTGGCCGGAGGTGCATTCTTTGAAGGTCAGGCCTCAGGGTAGAGAAAGGACCGCACCCACACACTTCCCCTGAGGATGAACAGCAGTATCTGAACAGGCATCAATCACCTCGGGTGGGAGGACCAAAGTCTCCCTGGCCCCTCCCTTCCAGGAAAAGTCCTTATTTCTTCCATGTACACTGGCTGCATGGCTTGCTTCCCATCTGATCCTCATTTAATCAATATTACCTAAGTGACTACTGTCATGCCTGCTGGGTGAGGTCATCACTGAGGCATAGTGGGAACCGCAGAAGAACAAAGCCTGTCCATCTGCACTGCCCAGCCCAACAAACATGCCAACATGCACTTCTGCCCAGCCCATTGAGAGCAGCACAGCCACACTATGGCTGCCCCGAGATTCTGTTGTAACCTGCCCCCTTGCTACATGGCAAAACTGTTGTAACTTGCCCCCTGGACTAAAAAGCTTGCTTATACTGCATGTCAAAACTGCTGCGCCATTCTCTGTTCTGTATGTACTGATAGAATTCCCCACCCCATGTTCTGTATGTGCTGATAGAATGCCCCTAACTGAAACTTGCCCCACCCCATGTTCTGTATGTGCTGATAGAATGCCCCTAACTGAAACTTGCCCCACCCCATGTTCTGTATGTGCTGATAGAATGCCCCTAACTGAAACTTGCCACCCCGCCTCTTGGTCTGTATGTGCTGATAGAAGCCCCCCCAAATGAAATTTACCCCACCCTAAGCCTGTGGTTTGCAGGCATAAAAACCCAACCACCACCCACCTGGCGCTCTCCTTGCCTGTGCTGCAATGGGGACGCCGCTGGGTACCAGCTAAAATAAAGCACTCTTTCTTATAAGACGTCTTGATTTTTGGAATTTTTTGGGTGTCCCACATTTTGGGGGCTCGTCCGGGATCCCTATTGGCCTCTCCACTTCTCGGTAAGTTTGCACCCTGCTTTTTGTTTCCTTTTGATTGGCCGATTTGGTGCTCTCTAGCAGCACGTTTGGGGCGGCTGACCTTGTAGGTCTCACTGCCGCGGGAGGCCCTCCGTTTTGGTTTCGGATTAAGAGAACACTTGGTAGGGCCTTTTGGTTATTTTTCTTTAAACAGAAAAATGTTTGGCGCTGCATTTTGACTGTTCTCTTTTGTAACTCTGAATTTCGAAGTCTGTCTCCCCCTCTTTTTTCTCCTTCACCGCCCTCTTTCGCCTGGTCCTCTTTTTGCCTCCACAGCCATTTTCTAGGTCCTGGAGAACGACATCAAGGCACCATCTAGTGTCTAAACTTGTTAATTGTTGATTTTGTCATTATTTGTCGTCCTTGTCTCTGTAAGCATGGGTCAGTCAGCGTCCGCGTCTCTAAGTCCTTTGTCTCTGGTTCTTAACCACTTCTCAGAGGTTCGCGGGAGGTCGCGAGGCTTTGGGAAGCCTGTATTCCCCGGGAGGCTCCGAACTCTCTGCAGACTTGAATGGCCAGCCATAACATCGGGCTCCTGGCCATCGGAGGGGTCTTTCTGCCTCCCCTTGGCTCAGGAAGTCCGCCATGCTGTCTTCGGTCCGCCTTCCCACCCGGACCAATACATCTATATCCAAGTTTGGATTGATCTCATCCAAGACCCCCCGTCATGGATTAAAAGGTACCTCCAAGCCCTGGAAAAAACTCCCTGGTGCCCTCCCCTCCTAGCCCCTCTCAAGGACAGCAAGCTGAGAAAGGAGTCGACTCATCCTCCCGGTAACATCCTGCCCCCTTCAGCCCCAGAGGAACCTCTAGATTCCCCCGTGCCACCTCCCCCATACCAGCCACTCCCTCGTATGCCCTCTCCCAATGCTCCCCGTCAGAATCTCCCTCCCCCGAGTCCTCAACGAACCCGCCGCCACCATCGTTCGGGTTCCCCAGACTCCTACACCGGTCAAGGTGGAGACATGAGACCGGCGCCCCTCCTCCCTTTGCATGAGGCGCCACGTATGGAGGGACAACGACCAGCTTTTGTCTATGTCCCTTTTACTACGTCTGATTTATATAACTGGAAACACCAAAATCCTCCTTTTTCCAAGGACCCTCAGAGCCTAATTAACCTGTTAGAGTCTATCTTCTTCACCCATCGCCCCACTTGGGACGATTGCCAACAGTTGCTCCAAACTCTTTTCACCTCAGAGGAACGTGAACGCATCCGCAACTTAGCCAGACAAACCATCCTTGATCTGGATGGAAACCCCACTGTGGATGCAAGGCGACAAGATGCTGTTTTCCCCCTTACCCGACCAGATTGGAATCCTAACTCAGACTCAGGTAAGGAGGCTCTTGACCGTTTTCGCCAGCTGTTCCTGGGAGCCCTTAAGGCTTCTGCCCAGACACCTACAAATTTGTCAAAAGTTACTGAGGTAAGACAATTGGCGTCTGAATCCCCCGCAGCTTTTCTAGAAAGATTGCTGGAGGCTTATCGTATATACACCCCCATTGACCCGGGGGTCCCAGAAAATGCGAGAGCAATTAACATTGCTTTCGTGTCCCAGTCGGCCCCTGACGTAAAATGCAAGCTACAAAAATTTGAGGGGTTTGAGGGAGCCCCTATTAGCCAATTGGTGGAGATAGCCCAAAAAGTTTTTGACAGCAGAGAAGACCCTAAGGACCAAAAACTCACTAAGGTCCTTGAGGTTTTAGTAAATAACATGGAACACAAAAGGACCACCACCACTGCAGGGAACTTTCCGGATACAAAAAGACCACCCTTAAAAAAGGATCAATGTGCCTATTGCAAAGAAACTGGCCATTGGTGTAAAGATTGCCCCAAGCTGCAGGCAAAACTCCAGAAAGATGCAAAGACCCTTCCAAATCAGCCTTGAGGAGGTCAGGGCTCTGCTGGCCCCCTGGAGCCCCAGATAACCTTAACTGTGGGGGGCCAACCTGTAGATTTCCTAGTGGACACTGGAGCTGCCCACTCGGTCTTAACCCAGTCCATCGGGAACCCCACCAGGAAGGCCATGAAGGTTATTGGGGCTACAGGAAGCACCCAAGTTGTCAAACAGTATCAGGGCAAATTATCCAGACCAGGACGCCCTGATATCCAACATACTTTCTTATGGGCCCCAGATTGCCCAGACCCTCTGTTGGGAAGAGACTTAATGCACAAACTAAAGGTTCAGCTTAGTTTCATCTCTGATGCACCCCAAGTGACCATGGAGCCTGAGTCCGACCCACAAATCAGGGTGCTGGCATCCTACCCTGTGGGCGAAGGACATCTTCTCTACTGTCAGGATTGTGAGGAACCTGAGGAAAGGCGCTTCGATAGGTCTTCAGGCAATGATCTTTTCACTCAATGGTTTCAGGAGATCCCCTCGGTGTGGGCTGAAAACAATCCTCCTGGACTGGCCATCAACCAAGCGCCCTTAGTCATAGAACTACTTTCCACTGCAACTCCTATAAGGCTGAGACAGTACCCAATTAGCCTGGCTGCACAAAGGGGAATTGCCTCACATATCTCCAGATTTAAGTCTCAGGGGATTCTCAGGCCTTGTGTTTTGCCCTGGAACACGCCTTTGCTGCCAGTCCAAAAACCGGGAACACGGGACTATCGACCAGTGCAGGACCTGCGAGAGGTAAACAAGAGAGTATTAACCCTCCACCCCACCGTGCCCAATCCCTATACTCTGCTGAGTCTGTTGAGACCAGACCACACCTGGTATTCGGTGCTGGACTTGAAAGACGCCTTCTTCACTCTGCCTGTCGCCCCGGTGAGTCAACCCATCTTTGCTTTTGAGTGGACAGACCCCACCTCAGGGGTTACTGAACAGTTGACTTGGACCCGACTGCCCCAAGGATTCAAGAACTCCCCAACCTTGTTTGATGAGGCTCTTGCCCGAGACTTACTGTCTTCTCGGGAGGAACATCCACATTTAACCTTACTCCAATATGTGGATGATTTGTTGATGGCCGCAGAAACATATGAACTTTGCCATTCTGGGACGCATGCCCTGCTAAGAAGCTTGGCAGATCTGGGATATCGCGTGTCCGCTAAAAAGGCCCAGCTGTGCCAAAAGCAAGTGTCCTATCTAGGATACCAGCTACATGAGGGCAAACGCACCCTGTCCCCCCAGAGAATCCAGGCTATTCTGCAGATTCCTACACCTGTCAATAAGCGACAGGTGCGGGTTTCTGGGAGCAGTAGGGTATTGTACACTATGGATCATAAACTATGCAGAGATAGCTCAGCCCCTCTACGATGCCCTCAAGGGAGTCACCCAAGACCCCCTGGTTTGGGAACAACCTCAAGAGATGGCTTTTAACAGACTCCAGGAAGCCCTCACTGAGGCGCCAGCCCTGGCCCTTCCGGACCTACATAAATCCTTCTCACTATATGTGGATGAAAAAAGGGGCATCACAAAGGGGGTCCTAACTCAAGCCCTGGGCCCCTGGCAAAGACCGGTGGCATACCTATCCAAGAAGCTGGACACTGTAGCGGCCGGTTGGCCCGCATGTCTGCGAATGATCACAGCAGTTGCCCAATTGGTCTTAGAAGCTAGAAAGCTAACCTTCGGGCAAAAGCTGATGGTGATCTCACCTCATGCCCTTGAGACTCTAATCAAGGCTCCCCCTGACAAATGGATGTCAAATGCCCGCATCCTTCATTATCAATCCCTCCTCCTGGATCCTGCTACTGTTACTTTCAAGGAAGCCACTTCTCTAAATCCAGCCACCCTGCTCCCCGTCACTGACCCCACCTTCCCGATTCATGATTGTCGAGACACCATGGAAGCTGTCTCGAGCCTACGGCCAGACCTGACAGACATCCCATTGGAGGACGCGGAAGAAACCTAATTCACAGACGGTAGTAGTTACATCCATGAAGGTAAGAGGGTCGCAGGGGCGGCGGTGGTCACCTCATCTACCGTGCTATGGTCTCAGAGTCTGGAAACTGGAACATCGGCCCAAAAGGCCAAGCTCCTAGCCCTGACTCGGGCACTGCAGTTAGGGGAAAATAAAAAGATTAACATCTACACGGACAGCAGATATGCTTTGGCCACTGTACATGTACATGGAGCTATATATCAAGAAAGAGGACTTTTGACCTCAGGGGGCCAAAGAATCAAAAATGCCCCCCAGATACTAGATCTCTTGGCTGCCATATGGCTGCCCAGCCAAGTGGCCATCATGCATTGCAGGGCCCACCTTAAGGGTTCTGACGACATAACTCAGGGAAACAACCTGGCAGACAAAACGGCCCACAAAGTAGCCACAAAACCAGTGGGGATCCTCACCTCCCCTACCATGTTATTTTTTTTTTTCCGGGACCGGGGATCGAACTCAGGGCCTTAAGTGCTTAGCGGCAAGCACTTACCCCACTGAGCTGTACCTCCAGCCCGCCCTACCATGTTATTGATGCCCTCAACCCTCTCAGAGCCAGTTTACACTCAAAAGGACCTACATCTGGCAACCCAACTGGGCGCTAAGCGGGACGTGCTGGAAGGATGGTTTCAGCTGCCAGATAAGCACATCCTCCTCCTTGAGGCCCTTGGAAGAGAACTGATCCTCCAGGCCCACAAGGCCACTCATTGGGTGGCTCCAAGTTAGCTGAACTTCTTCGGGACCGTTTCTTTATACCTAGACTTGGCAAGCTAACCCTTTCTGCCAGCCTCCGTTGTGACCAATGTCAAATAGTGAACACAAAGGCAAGCAAGGCCATAAAAACCGCTCGATATTGAGGGACTATGCCGGGGAAACACCGGGAGATAGACTTTACTGAAATCAAGAAACCAGGCCTGAGTGGATATAAATACCTCCTTGTAATGGTCGACACTTTTACTGGATGGACCGAGGCTTTCCCCACCAAGTCAGAGTCAGCTCTGATGGTAGTTAAAAAGCTTCTATATGACATTATCCCTCGATTTGATCTCCACCTTTCTATGGGGTCCGACAATGGCCCGGCTTTCATAGCTCAGGTAACCCAAAGATTGTCCCAGGCTCTCCAGATTGACTGGAAGCTCCATTGCACCTACTGGCCTCAAAGTTCAGGCCAAGTAGAATGCACGAACCAGACTCTTAAGTCTACTCTGATTAAGTTAAATCTAGAAACTGGCGAAAACTGGGTAAGCCTCCTTCCCTTTGCCTTGTTAAGAGTGCGCTGCACTCCCTATGTTTCTGGTATATCACCCTTTGAAGCTATGTTTGGTAGACCTCCCCTATTGATTTCTCGTTTGGCTGAGGAAAAGCTTGCTGAATTAACTAACCAAGATCTCATTAAGTCACTCCAGGCACTTCAGCCCATCCTGACAACAATCCATAAGCTGTTTCGCCAGCAACACCCCCCTCCCAAGGACACAGAGGAGAACGGCACTCCACTCGTCGAACCCGGAGCCCAAGTACTGCTGAAAAGACACCAGCGAGACGGACTGGAGCCTCATTGGGAAGCTACACAGTCGTCCTCAGTACCCCAACAGCCATAAAAGTGCTGGCAAAACTGCGTGGATTCATCATACTCATTTCAAGGCCCTTCCTCCGTTGGACACCACAACCTATCAACAAGATAAGTGGACAATAGACTTCCGGGAAGATGGCGACCGGGTAGGCAGCAGAGAGAGAACCTCCCAGAGGATTACCACCCAGACAATGGAATATAGTAATATGAAGACAGAAAGGAGAGAGGTGTGTACCCTGAACCCAAGAAGGATCTGAAATGGGAACTGAAGCCCTAGGAAAGACCAAGCAAAACCTCTCCTGGAGGAAAGGATCCGAGGGCCGGAATGGCACAGTTGGAGGGAGAAGAGATGGAGAAAGAGGAAGCCACTGCTTCAAACACACTCTTGGCCCAAGCCCTCGTTCCAGCGATCACAGCTTCAGCTTCGGAGACCCACGCTCATGGAAGCCTCCCGACTCGGCCAGGGGAGAGCGGAGTTCCAAGAGCTGGTCCAGGTCTGGAGAGGAGAGGGCACAGCCAGGAAAAGAGGCAATGGTGGTTGGGAACTGTGGTCAAATCCAGTGTGAGGATGAGAGGTTGCAACAGCCACTGAAGCAGAGTCCCCACCCTGCAGCAACCTTCCTAATCAGCACCTGGAGGCAAGGTGGAGCCAGAGCAGCCAGTACACATCCCACCACACCCAGCTCTATGCCTGCCTCGAGGCTGTGGCCTCCTGCCTCTCCACTGTGTGGGCCGCTGCCAGTGGGGAG